>JASDQU010508205.1:0-31278 GCA_032191745.1 Picea mariana
GTCAATTTTTTATATTTTGGCTACTCCTTTCGATTATGATATGTTTATTTACAGTGACCTACATCTTTATAATAAGGTCAACATCTTTATAATAAGGTGATCATATGTGTAGAGGATCAACATCATGACGACATAGATAGTATCTTTATAATAAGGTCATATGTGTACACATGTTTTCTTTATATAATAACGACATATACACCTAACATAAGTTTAGGGTTAGTGTTTATGTATCTTATTAGTCCCTGCTAAAGCAGGGAATATATCAATCAATTACTATCATTTCACCGATTAGGGTTGAGTATCAAGAGCAATTCCATATCTATATCAATGAAAAGAGAGAGAGATTATAGCTACAATTGAAGGGAAAAGGGTATGCGGATTCCATAAACCTAGAATATTATGGAATCCACATATCCTTTTCCATAGAATATACTAACTATATCCAAAAACCAAAGACATGAAATATGGTATAACTACACATATTATATAAATATATTATCAAAGAAAAAATAAGCTAAATGCAATTTGGACATTTGAAAAAAAATTACATGTTAAATGAGTACATCAATAAAAAATAACATACTAACCTTGCAAGTTCAAAATCCGAGCTATGTAAATCAAGAATTGGATTTTTTCAACCGGTGGGTGACGGAAAAAATAAACAGCTCAAACAAAAGCCAAGAATAGTGTCGCAACTATAGCAATTATGTCACAAAGTCTCTTAAAGTCATGTATATATAGATAAAATAGTCAACTAGCCATAAACACCAACCAATGAGATAGACAAAAAATGTCTCTATTGCCATGAAAGTTTGTCGCTATAGTGATGAAAATCCTGACCAGGTTAAATTAAGATTTTCGTCGATATTACGATGAACGTTCGTGGAAATAGCGACAAAAATCCTGCCCTGTTTAAAATATATATGAAACTAGTGGAAGCATGGAAAATTTTCGTGGAATAATACGCTCATATGTAGTAGTGACTGAATATCCTTGCTTATCAACAATTCTATCTTGAAGGAGTAATACAACAATCCACTCATACATAGATAAAATGTGTGAAGTAGGAGAGTAATATAGAGTTAATAGATATTGATGAGACGACGCTATCCCTCTACTCCTTCAGGCCATAAGTGAAGTGTGATGTAACCCTCCAATTGATTTAATGCTTTCTTTGATAGCGTATCTGCTTCTTTGTTAAATTCTCGGTAGATGTGGTAAAATTGGATGCTCTTGAAAGTGTTCCTAAGAATTCAGATTCTTTTTTTCCATCCTTCAATAGAGCTTACACGTAACTCATTGCTTTCATTCAACCACTCGATAATTACCTTTGAATCACCCAGAATTTGAATCTTTGGGAGAGCAAGTAGACTTGCTAAGAATAAAGTAGCATAAGCACCCATTAATTCCACCTTCGTATTTGATTTGGGTCCACAGTTTAGGTACCATTTATGAACCAAATAGGTCAATAGTTTAATTATGCCTCAATCTCCACAACACCGACCATTTGCCTTTGTTGCACCATCAAAACAAGATACTTGAAATTCAAATATTTGATTAATAAAGCAGGAATGTAGCGAGGATTTGTTAATAATTTCCACATGCTTGTGGAATGAACCAAGTGATTGTATCATTACCGACTGCACCGAGGGAATTTTCTCATCGAAGGTCGCTCCATTCATTTCAAGCTAGAAATGCCAACAAATTAAAGGAGATAAAGTAGTAGGCACTGACCGGTTTGTTGTCCACTTAGAGAGACTGTCATCCAAACTGCTTCCACCCCACTTCTGATTATAAATTCCTAAAGAGTAAATCAAGTTCCACATGGATTTAGTAAATGAACACTGCAAGAGTAGATGTTATGTAGTTTCACTGTCGGATTTGCACAGGATTCATCTGCTAGGGCCTTCCCAACCTCTTCGCTGGAGGTTTGGCCACGTCAGAATCTTATTGTTAGCTGCCAGCCAAATCAAGATTTTAAAATTCAAATGTAAATCCCACTTCCAAACATTCTTATGCCATCCAAAAATAGTCAACAGGTTTTGAGTGGCGCATATGGACAAGTAGACATTCTTTGAGGTATTAATCTCGGAAGCATCCCCCTCGATCCAGTGAAATCCGTCATCGTTTTCTGTTAAGATGATGCCCGAGGATTGTAGATCTTGCCTAAACCAGTCCCTCCCCATTTCCAGGTCCCCCATGAGTTCTAATTTGGAGTTGAAAATCCATTGAGGCGAACAGGGGATGTGTTGTTGAGTTCTCCAGGCGTGTGCGAGCATTGTTATTTGTTTTTGATGCAGAGTAGACTGAAGGAGTGGAGACAGGATCGAATGAATGCCCAAATATAGCATTTTGTCTCTTTTGATCTCCACAAGGGACCCCGAACCTGGCTTCCAGCTAAACCAATTGGTGGTAATATGAATCGATTTCAACAAACCCTTCCAAATTTTAGAAGCCGAGGGTTCAGTGAAAGATTCTGATTGGAGCCATTTAAAAACTGTCATAGAGTGGAGAAAATTTTCTTTTAGAACCTTTTTCCATAGATCGTCACTTGTAAGAGATGTCTAGAGCATTGTAGCTACCAAATCTTTGTTGAATGTAAAAATTTGAGGAATCCCCATCCCCCAAATCGTTTTGGGCATGCGAGAGTTTCACGATTTGCAAGATGGTAATGATGTGCATATGCATTCCCTTTCCACAAGAAATTATAAATTAGCTTCCTTAATCTGTGGAGGATGGACATAAGGATAACAACTAGTGATAACCAGTACATAGGTTAGCTTTCAAGTACAACTTTGAAAAGAGTATGTCTACCTCTGAGGGACAACCATCGAAATCTCCAATGACTAATCCTCTTTTCCACTTTAGTTAAGAGCCAAAGCCAATCTTTAGTTCTATGGATTCCAGATTTTAAGAAATACCCCAGGTATTTGAAGCCCCCCTCTAGATCAATGAACTTATACGGGAGAAACTGCTTGAAAGGGGTAAGTTCAACCTCCTCAGGACTCGAAAAGTGACGAGTAGATTTGTCAAGATTTACTTTTGAGCCCGAGGCTGAACAGAACCAAAGAATGATGTGTTTGATCTCTTTCCATTCCTGCAAATCTGCATTAGTCACCAGTAACACATCATCAACAAAAAAGAGATGAAGTATTTTAGTCAATCTGGTAACTTTAATTCCAATTAATGTGCCTTCACTTTGACTCAATTTTAGTAGCAGGATCAAAATTTCCATCACAAGGATGAAGAGCAAGGGAGAGAGTGGGCATCCATGACGAAGGCCTCTGTAAATCTTGAAAAAATTGGTGGCCTCTCCATTAACTAATACAACTAGGGACACAGAGCTAACACATTCTTGAATCTAGTTTTTCAACTGAGTCCCAAATCCCACTTGGATTAAGGTCAGTCCGAGGAAGTCCCAATTGACGCAATCATAGGATTTTTGAAGGTTTAGTTTAAGTATTAGGGCCTTTAAATTCTTCTGTTTGATTCTATGAATGAGTTCATGAGATGTTCCAATTGCATCATGGATCAAACGCCCCCTCCAGAAAGCCAAACTATTATGCCGAGAGATTCCTTGACAAAATCGACTTAATTCGGTTGGCTATAACTTTTGATGTTAATTTGTAAACCGGATTACATAAAGATATTGTTTGATAGTCCCTAAAGGTCTGAGGTTTGTTGGATTTTGGAATCAAGGCTAGAAATATGGAATTAAGATTTCCAACAATGCCTCCACCAGATCTAATCAACTCTACCAGTGCCAGAATATCTTCACTTATCAATTCAGAAAAATGAGTGAATAATTCCACAGTCCAACCATCCGAGCCTGGACTTTTTTCTTTTTTGAATTGTGATAAGATTGATTTTAGTTCCTGAGAGGTGACTGGAAAATAGACCTCTTTATCTTCCTCCTCACTAAGCCATTTGTTAAAAAACCAGCCATCTTTACCTGTTCAATAATAAAAGTCGACTCATTGTTATTGAAAAAAATCTTAAAATGATTTTCATCCTCCTTTGATATTGCAGTCTGACCTATATGAAGATTTCATGAATCATATTTGATTGTTGTCAAATGTTTACTGATTCTCCTCTGATTAGCAAACTCATGGAAAAAATTAGTTTTTTTTTCACTGCTTTGTACCTAAAGAGCTCGGCTTTTAAGGCGCCATCGATCCTGTTGTGACTTAAGGATTTCTTTCGTATTCAATTATGATGAGGAGGGTTTATTTCTCTGGTTGAACATTACCATACAAGATCTCCTTTAATAGATCTATGATATTTAATTTCAATATTTCAATGTGCTTAAATTCCCGAGCCCGTTGTTCCTTTAACCAACTTTTGGTGAGAAATTTCAAGTTCTTTAACTTCCATAAGAAGCGTTGTTGAATATCTTCTTCCTGGTGATAAACTTGCTCAATCCATAGGTTTGATACCATTCTATTATAGCTTTTATAGGAAAGAAAAATGGGATTGAATTTGTATGGGTAGGCTTTGGGAAACATAAAGCTCTCTAATTGTAACAAGATAGGGGCATGGTCAGAAACAAAGGGGTATTCGACCCAGGAGTGAAATAATCGACCATCCAAAAGAAGATCCTCTGCCACCAAAAATCTATCCAGATGTTTTGCTATAAAATTGCTACCTGTGCATCCATTTTGCCAAGTAAGAACTAGTTTTTCTGGGCACACATCGATGAGTTTATGAGAGAGGAAGAGCGTGCCAAAAAATATTGAAAGTTGACTTGAGTTGGTCATGCCTCCCCAACTTTCGCCACTGGAAAGTGTCAAATTCAAATCGTCGGCTATCACAAGACTTTGTAGAGAGTATATATCACTTTTTGAAATAGTGGTCCAGAAATCTTTATGCTCCATGCAGGGACCATAAACATTTAAGAAATTATTTTTCCTATTAGAAGAGATAATATAACGTGTTAACAATATTCCACTAGAAGTAAGGAAAGGCACCAAGTTAAAAAGATGGGGATCCCATGCCACCAGAAGCCCCCCCGATGTACAAACTGAGCTCACTGCACATGTAGTCCATTATGGAAGAAAACCCTGAAGGAAGGAACACGCTTTCTCATCTTTGACCAATGTTTCCTTAAGGAAACGAATACTAGGAACAATGGAATCTAAAACACGATATACAAAAACTGCTTTTAGGGTGCCTCCAGGCCCTTTGAGATTCAGTGACAAGAGGATCATTATTTGGATCTTACTAGGGCCTTCACTGTTCTAAGTTCCCCACTATCGGTAGTGGTAGGATCCAAGACTATGGAAGCAGTAGATTTCGTCAGTACTTTCTTCCTTGAGCTTCTTGTCTTGACAGGGAAAAAATTAGTACGTAAAACTCTAGACTAGGAGTAATTCTTTATGGGATCCATTTGGTTAGGTGATGAAGTACCTAAAACCCCCGAAGAGGTGGATGGATCAATGTAGGAAATCCCTAAGTAAGTAGGTAAAGGGATTGGATTGTAACTATCCTGGAAAAGTGGAATCAGCGAGTCCAGGACAAAGTTATGAGAGGAATCCCCTTCTTAGGATTCATGAAATCCCAATAAATTAAATGTTTCGGTCGACGACGGTGTGGAACCGATAGTGTTTAAGGAGGAGGAATATGGAAGAGTGTCGGGAAGATATTGTTCAGAGTGTCTAGTGAACAAACCTTCCCCAGACAGAGGAAAACAAGCATCAGAGCCAAGAAATGGGGTCGAGGATGGGGGATTGGTAGTAGGTGGAATTGTTCTCAAATTCGCAGGTAAAACCTCTAGGGGCTAGAGGGAATTCAATGTATGAGAATCTTTGAGCTCTTCAATCTACATAAAGGATAAAGACTGAAAAAATTCGGGTAGTAATTTTTCATCTTACCCGAGAAATAATCCTTCGATTCTGATGGAGATGTGTACACATGAATGGGGTACCTACACACAGACTGCAATTCCTCTTCTTTGTCTTCCAAATCTCTGAGCAGTGATGAGTATTTCGAGACTTCTTTTTCGACCCATCCCCGACAATTTTTCTTTATGTGTCCTGTGCTATGGGAATGACTGCAACGGAAAGGTATTCTAAGGTAATCTAGACGTTGGGTTATCCTTTTTCCCCTTCATTCAATCTCTAAAAATTCTGGTAGACCACCATGAACATCCATCTCCACCAAAATGTTTCCAATCTTCCTAGATGTTTCCGAGAGAGTAGATTTATCTACCGAAAGAAAAGAGCCTAAAGAGTTGCCAATTGCCTCTAAAGATTCCTTGTTCCAGAACTAGAGAGGTAATCCTGGAAGAAGGATCCATAGGTGCATGTACTGGAATTACTCAGTCGTAGGATTAAAGGCCAAGCACCATCATTTTATCATGAGGCTGCTCCCGCTAAGTACCCACTTATGTGCCAGTAAAATATCAGAATCTTCAGGAGTTTTACACAAAAACCCCATCCAGCCTTCAGTCAGGAAGATGACTTCTGGTGCATATCCAAGTAATGGATTCCATGTAAGGTCCACCTAGTCTAGAATGGAGGCCTTACAAAGGTAACTGTAGCATATCCTTCCAGCTAAACCACAGAGCTCTAAGCTACAAGACTCTGCAAGTCCAACATCAGAGCCTAAGACCATTTTATGAACAATTTGTTTTTCCCTCCACTATCTGCGACTAAGCCGAGGATTCAATTCCACTTTACTGCCCATCTGTATCAAGTTATGTTGGTAGTGATGCTCATTAAGTATGCCTTTAGACTGTGGCACAGAGGGGAGTTCAAAAGGAATGGTGAAACTAGAAGAAGACTGCAGGAACTTGAAAAATGAGGGTGCATAGGGAGAACAAGGGAAGGACCGAGTCTAAGAGGAGTAAGAAGGAAGACCAGTGGCCTTGTGTGTGGAGACAATATCTTTACCAAGAGAGTCTACCAAGTCAAATAATCTCTCTTCCATCGAAAGTTCCTCGTCAACCACATTCATCAATGTGTTGATGTTGGCTTCAACACATGACAAAGGATGTGAGGCCATGAGCTACCATCTGGGCTCCATGGATCCTAAATCCCCACTACCTTTGTAAGAAGACTCAGAAAGGTCAGTGCAAAGAGAGTGCACAGAGATAAAATAATAGGTTCCAGTTCCAACAGTGGGTCCTTACTCACATACCCCAAGGGACTCTGTAGTCCAGAACCTGAAAATAGTAAAATAATACTCTCTAGAACCTAGGGAAACAAACAAAGAAATGACAAGAAGGTTCTAAAGACTAAAGGACAGGCGAGAAGGGACAAAAACTACTCCAAAAACTCACAAGCATATACTCCATTCAAGTGGAGTGTTACTATGACAACAAGATGCAGTTATGGAGAGTTTTTGCAAGGTTTAGTTCAACTCATCAGTCTCCTCCAACCTTTAGTAAGACTTCTTAATAGTCTTGTAAACCTTGTAAAAAATTAGCACAACATTTATACTAGTTTTCCAAGACGAACTAGTCCTCGACTTTCATGGTTCCAGGTTCTTGGACTGTAGATTATAAATATTGCATTATAATGTTTCAACATTTATAGATTTTATATTAAATATTTTAAAATAATTAAATTATATATTTATATGAATGAGTAATTATATGAATAAAATTTACACAAAATTTGTTTATAGAGAAATTTATTGATATTAATATAAATATTGTAGTATAATGTTCCATGTTTATAAATTTTTATATAAAATATTTTAAAATAATTAAGATATATTTATGAAAAAATTATTATTAATAAAGTTTAGATTAATAAAATAAAATTTATTATTAATAAAGTTTAGATTAATAAAATTATATTAATATGAGCATAAATGTTACATTACAATAATATATTATATTAACTTATATTAATAAGTGTATTAAATTGTATTAATATGATATATGTTTAACTTTTATTAATAAAGTTTATACATAAATTTATTATTTATTATTAATTAATAAAGACATATTAATATTAATATTGTAATATAATGTTTCAACATTTATACATTTTTATATGAAAAACAAATTATAATATTAAATTTAAAAAATAGTACTATATTATAATATTAATATGTGATATTAATAATAATAATACTATCAAAAACAAAATATTATTAATAAGGATATATTATATTAATATTAATATAATATTATAAACAAAATATCAATACTATTAATATTATATAATTAGTAGTTTAATAATATTATTAATAGTTATGTCACATTGAAGAGTTTATCAAATTACATCATTCTAAAATGGTTATGACAAATTGCGATTTTCATTTAGGGTTTTGTCACTTTTTGAAATTCCTTTAGATTACATTTCAATGTGATGTTTATGAATTATGTTTCTACTATTGGAATATGGGTTCCATATTCAATGTCATCCATAGTCAACCATTTATAAACATCGCACCTAAAAATAACCCTAAATAAATGTTAGAAGGTGACATATCCCTAAATGAATGTGGCAATGTGGAATTACCATTTATGAATGACACAATTCAACATGATACAATGAAGATGTAGGTTGCAATGCAACACAACCATTGAAGAATGTAGAAATTTGACCTAAGTTAACCTTGAAAATGAATGTTGCTATGTGACATAAATATTAATGAATGTTATAATCTAATGGAACCGTTATGAGCACGAGCATGAACATGCTAACTATGGTTGAACATGATTGAATTGATGAGCATGTAAACTATGGTTGAAGATGATTGAGATTATGAGCATGTTCACTAGGGTTGAGCATGATTGATTGTGGATGAACTTTAATATGACACCCATATTGCAACAACAGGGATGCAATTCATGAACATCATATCGAAACATAACACTAAAGGAATGTAAAAAGTTGTCATAACCCTAAATGAACATCACAATGTGACATAACCATTTAGGAATGATGCAATTCAATACAATACATTGAATATGTAAGTTGCAATGTGACACAACAATTGAGAAATGTAGGTATTTGACATAAGTTAGCCTTGAAAATATTATGTCACATTGGGATGTTCATTCAATGTTATGTCACCTTTTGACATTCCTTTACCTTTATGCTTGATTCTCATGTTTATGAATTATGTTCCTTATATTGGAGTATGGGTGCCAAATTAAAGGTTATCAATAGTCATCCATTCATAACCATCACACTAAGTTGACTATTGTTAACCATGTTGATTATGGTGAGTAATGGTTAACTATGGAAAACCATGTTGATTATAGTGATTAATGGTTGATTATCCCTGACCATGTTGGTTTTTTTTAACCTTGGATTGCTATGGTAATATCTCATTATGTCATTCATCTTGGTTTAATAATGTCAAATTACTGCATTCTTCAATGGAATAATGGAATTTCGTAATGTGTCATAACCTTAAATGAACATCACATTGTGACGTAATCATTTAGGAACAATGCAATTCAACATAGTACATTCAAGATGTACATTGAAATGTGACACAACCATTGAGGAATGAAGTTATTTGACACAAGATAGCCTTGAAAATGTTACGTCACATTGTCATTTTCACTAGGGTTATGCCATCTTGTGACATTCCTTTAGTTTTTTTTTTAATCTGATGTTTATGAATTGTGTCCTATATGGGCGCCAAATTAAATTTCATCCATAGACAACCATTGATAAGCATCACCATGAGATAAATATGGTTGACCATGTTGATTATGGTGAGTAATGGTTAACTATGGAAAACCATGTTGATTATAGTGATTAATGGTTGACTATGGATGACCATCTTGGTTATGTTTAACCTTGGTTTACTAGGTTAATATCTCATTTCATCGTTCATCTTGGTTGAATAATGTCGAATTGCTACATTCCTCAATGGAATGTTGTGGTGTGTTACAACCTTAAATGAGCATCACATTGTGATGTAACCACTTAGGAACGATGAAATTCAACATAACACATTGAATATGTACATCGCAATGCGACACAACCATTAAGGAATGAAGTTATTTGACATAAGTTAGCATTGAAAATGTTAGGACATAGTTGTGACATTCATTATGGTTATGTCACCTTGTGACATTCCTTTACGATTATGATTGAGAGTGATGTTTATAAAAATTTTCCTATATGGGTGCCAAATTAAAGCTCATTCATAGTCAACTATTCATAAGTATCACAGTGAGTTAACTATGGTTGACCATGTTGATTATGGTGAGTAATTGTTAACTATGGAAAACCATGTTGATTATAGTGATTAATGGTCTACTATGGCTAACTATGTTGGGTATGTTAAACCTTGGTTTTCTATGAGAATATCTCATTGTGTCATTCATCTTGTTTGAATAATATTGAATTGCAACATTCCTCAATGGATTTTCTCAATGTTTCATAACCTTGTTAAAATTTCCTTATTTACAGAGAATTAGAGTTAATAGTGTTCTTTTACTTCATTACCATTAGCATGCATGCACGCGTGCGCACGCGCGCGCGCGCGCGCGCACACACACACACACACACACACACACACACACACACACACACACACACATCATGTACTAAACAACAATAGAATAAATAAGAGACAAAAAGAACACAAGAGATTTATCCTGGGAAAACCCCAACAACCATTCTTAGACATATTTTGTTTAAAAAGCAAGTCCAAATAGATAAACCCTAGCTCAAAGGCTATCTCAACCAGAAATACCACCACAAATGCAACAACATCACAATGCCAAGGTGGCACACCACTACCAAGAGTAGCGCACAAGAGAGAGATACCAAAAACACTAAACAAGAAGAAGCTTTGCTACTGTAGTAGTTGCGTCACCTTCTACAAACTTGTGCCTTGCTTCTATGTAGCTGAGAGTGTGTGAGTGAGTGAAAAAAAGATCAAAGGAACCTCCTATTTATAGTCTTTCTGACCACTTGACTAGCTTGACTTCTCCTCTTGAAAGGTGCCAATTCATTATTCTTTATTATTTTGGGCCTACTTCTCTTCCAGGGTATTTTCACATCTATCCAATGAATCTCTTGCTTCCAGAATCTTCTTTACATCAAATAAAGGTCACCTAGGAGGTAAAGTTCCTCCCGTAACTACAAAAACATCAGCACTCCCTCTTATCTAGGGAGGTATTTTTCACGATGTCTTCATCTAGTAGTCCACTGAATACTCGGTAATTAGCTAGTAGCACATAGCTACTACAATTCCATTGGTAGCTCGAATCATATATCACAGTATCTTCAATCAAGTAGGACACAACTGCTCCCAATGTGAACTGATGGTCTCCATGGAAATGAGCTAGTAGTGCACAACTACTACAATGTCATCTAGTAGAACATGACTGTGTCAATCCATAGTGGTACACAACTAATATCCAGTTGTAAATAACCACTCCAAGTAGAAAATGAATACTATCCAAAGAAACAAAGTCTCTCTCCTACAATCAACTCATATCTACACAAGCCATCACCATGCAGTATCACAGTCTCTATTACTATGCAACAATCAAATAGTAGCGCACAACTACTACCATGCCATCATCCATAATCATAGTCTACAAACTCCATGACTATGAAACAATCATCTAGTATCACACAACTACTACAATGCCATCGACCATAGGAAAGATCTAAATGACTATGCAACAATAAAATAGTAGCACACATCTACTACAATGTCATCAGCCATAGTCATCCATATGACTATGTAATAATCAACTAGTAGCACACAACTACTATAATTCCATCAGCTATAGTCATACCTATGATTATGAAACAATCAACTAGTGGCACACAAATACTATAATGCCATCAACCATAATCATAGTTGATGTATCTATAACTATGCAAAAATCAACTAGTAGCACACAACTACTACAATTCCAACAACCATAGTTAGAGTCTCATTCAGTAGCATGAAGATACTAGCATAGTATTCATGACTATGTGTGATGCTTCTTCTCTCATCAGTTGTGACAATCCATTACCCCGTCAGTCGCAAGACTGATCTAGGAAAAAATTGGTCAGAGAGTTCATTCGGCATGAGAAGAAACATGACACCTCCCTTTCAATGAGGGTGGACATTTTGCATCACGCCAAGATTTTCTCTGAAGCACCTCAACTATTTTTCACTCCTAGTAAAATTAGCATGACTAATAGGAGAAATATTATGCCTACATTAAGCTTGTCTTCAACCCACACATTGCTCTCACTAAAATTTCAAAACATAACATCAAAGTTTTGTTAACAACTCAACTCATATTCAATCATAGACAATCAAGACATGGAGATAAATGGCATTCTTCTATTAGTCTTCACTCAGAATATGTTCTACAATATTGCACGCTACTTCATAAGTTGGTAATATGCTAACTCTCCTACACTTCCACCATCCTTTACACAACTATTTAACAGTCTTAGTCGTGAAACACAAGGAGGTGAAGTGATTTGCAAATCAGTCAAATGTTTAAATTTAATTATTCGGTTACATCTTTTAGCTTCATCCTCATGACACGAAGTGCATGAGGATGAGGAAATCAACAAAATTTTCTAACATAGAATTGCTAAAGCAAATAAAAATCCACCAATTGTCTTGGGCGATCTGCAGCTAAACTTGGTACATTCGACTCTCTATATTGATACCATATCGTGACAGGTAGATGGTACCGGATCACAACAGTGTGAAAATGGTGGTACCAGATCATGATAGTCCACGGTCGTTGGTACCGGATCGCAACAGATGAGATTTAGTACCAGACGCATTTGGTATCGGATTCAGATAGTGGCAGTCTTGGTGCACAAGTACCGGATAGCTGAGCTAGTATAGGAAGGTTGGATTTATCTAGAGGTCAAAGATTATACATGGCAAATTGAAGCATTAGTATATGAAATATTTAATTCCCTAACTCAATAAACCACAAAATGCATGAATTAACCATACTTTACCTTATGACCTTATCACTGGCTAATGGTAGCGTTCTTGTCATTCACCCAAGATTAGGTAAGCCAAAAAGGTATAGATGAAGAGTATAATAGGGTAATGGGGATGTCAATTTTAGGTCTCAACATTTCTCCATACCAAAATCATTGCATGTACTCATGCAACTGAAAACAAACCCAAATTTTTTCAAAACTTGAGACTGTGTTCTTTACTTTGGTGGATCGATGATGTTGATGGTTGAGGCCTCTTCTTTCAGCTCCCTTTTTATGACCCTACGTATTGTAGGAGTTGTAGTACCTTCTTGATTTTGTTAGAAGTCTCTTCATGGTCATGTTGAATTTTTTGGCTGGTTTCTTTCAATTGCTCATTTTCCTTTTTGATATATCTGTCCAATAGTTGGTATTCCTTCACTTCTTGTTTGAGTTCCTGATTTTGTTTTTGCAGTTCCCCAATCTTTTTCTTCATTTGTTCTTTTGTCAATGTCTTTGTTGACTCCATCATTACTGGCTGGATGCATTCCCTTTCCTCGACTTCCTCCCTCATCCCACATAAAGTAATAGTGGCTTGTTCATCGGTCAAACTAGGGATGTCATCTTGGACTGATAAATCTTCAGAAGGGGAGGTAAGATCAATTGGATATTCCTGTGTATGAGCACTGACAATTTTTTTTCCCTTCTTTTCCATGCTCCTCGTGGTTCTTTTATAAGGAGGTACCGGATCAGGGGTGCTCACATGCTTCCTTTTCTTCTTTTCTAATTTTGAATGGTGACAGGGGATTGTGCCATAGACTGTTTACTTTTTGTTTTTGAGCTATGCTTCCCTTTCTTCATCATTTTTGTCTGATGGCCCTTTTTCTCAACTGCCACTGTTGAAGTCTCCTCTACTAATTTGTTTTTACCTTTTGATTCAGAGCTTTTAAAAGTTTTATTTACTATGGAAGAGGGCCCTGCTTTTTCGTGTTGGCTCACTGCCCTAGATGATGGTGGAGTTGTCTTATCCTTCTTGCACTTTTTTCTATTGAGGTTCCTTATTTTTCTTTAGAGAATGATGGGTTTCCTCCACAGGTTTTTTTTCGTGGGAAGGTGTTGAGTGATAAGGGTTTTCCAACTAATCCTTTGTTTCCTAAGTTCATGTAAAACTAGCATTTTAATGATACCTTGATGGTAAATGCTAGTCTTCTCAGTTTTGGATATGTATTTAACACCTCTTACCATTTTGTTCAAAATCATCCATAGAAAATATGGGAAATCAATTTCAGGGCCTCCTTCAAAATGCAATAGAAGCCTAAGATGATATATGAAGGTCACATCATACCTTCCCTCACAAGTGATGAATCATTGAAGACTAGTAATCATTGGATGATACTCTTCCTTGATATAGTTCCTAGGGATCCCCATTTTCTAGTCAAGGTGCTGATGGTCTTCTTTCAAGAATCGTTGGCACATTTCCTTGTTGATTCCTACACCTTTAAAGTATTTGGCTCCTCTGTTAGGTAATCCTATGATCTCACTTAAGGTTTCTTCATTGATTGACAGTTGTAGATTGCCTATATGTGCAATCTCTCCATCGTAACCCTGAATAAATTCATGAGATATCTTCTTGTGCCAGCCTGTGAATTTTTCCAGAAATGGCATCCATCCCAATCTAGCATATTTTTCTTGACATAATTGGAACTTCTCAGTTTCCCTATAAATTTGGAAGACCGGTTCGTGTCTACTAACGACCATCGTTATAAGTTGTGAGAAAAATATCGGGCTGTAGCAAAAGGGTTTAGTCAATTGATGAGGGTAAGGGTTTGGTACCAGAGAGGAGTAGGCGCGGGACTGGAGAAAGGTCATGACAAGGGGAATATGGTGATGGTGTTGATACTACGAATGATAAGTTTAAGTAAGGATGCTGCAAGAAAAATTTATGACCAGGTGAGGCTTATCCAGATGGCTTCGCCACCCAGATAAGCCATTTCATTTCTACCTGTTACTGTAATGATGAGGACAAGACATTGGGTGTCAAAGCATCATTTTGGGATAGGTGATTGGACTTTCGAGTGGTGAATTTGATGTTGGATCATGGTTCATGACATAAGATAGGTTCGTGAATTGCTTAAGGACGAAATATATTCATGGCTTATCATTACTAGACATGCTTCATATTTTGATGTGATTTTTCCCTTAACCATGTTCAAGCACTATGAGAGGATTGATTAATTTTAGGCATATGGGTATGAGGGATAGGTGCATGGTTTTAATACTAAGGTCATAAGATCTAGTATATATTTTCATACTTATTGTAGTTTTATGAGCATAGGAAAATAATTACCATGTTACCCTTGATTTTACCTTTGTATGATCAATACCCATAGCATGTGCGACTGCTTGTAAATTGTCAGAATTCATCCTTTTAGACTGAAGATTCTTGAAAACTTGGTACGGGAATATCATGTACTTCTTTTATTCTGTGCTTATCTTCTTTTGTATTTGGTTTTGCAGGGTGATCATGTGAGTCTGAAAAAGAGTTCTGAAGGGGCTCTTTGATCTTCCCCCATGCCAAAAATGTTGTATATCTGTATGCAAGAAGATTCAACATCATAATGGAGAAAATATGATAAGAGAAAAAGAAACCAATCAAATTCCAGAAGTACATTTATCACCTAGCATATGATCTAATACCTAAAAAGTGAAATTTCCCTTCTTTTGATGGATTATTGACAAAGGTATCATTCAACAGTGAAATAGGGAATATTTATATGTTTTCCAGAAGAGCAGATCCCACCTAACTTGCTTCAGAGATTTACTATCATTGAATGTTATAGATAAATTTCACAGTGTAAGTAGATTAGACTCCCTAGTTAGGGCTCCACTCTTAAGAAGTTTCCTTCTTAGGTAATGTAGGCTTTAGATATCATACTGGTAAGTTGACTTAGGGTGATTCTCAAATGGACATTTTCTTGGAGTAATTATGTTGCTGATTAATTCGGAGTTTGTATCTCATGAAAGATAATAGTGACCTTTGCTCTTATTGTTTTGGATGACAAAAAGTGAATTTTTCAATCAGACAAGTATAGATGAGACATTTCTCAACCAGAACCCACTTCCAGCAAGCTTGTTCAGTACTCCAGTGGGACATTTATGATAATTAGTGAGAGGTGCCTTCCTCAGGCATAATGCCCCATTGCCAATAGGCTTGTTCAGTATCCCAATGGGTTAGTCTCTTAAAATCTTTTTCCATAAGAGGCTTCTTGTCCATAGTCACCTATTTTGGTTTTTATTAAAGAGTGCTTTGCACGGTGATAGGGGAGGCTCGTCTGAAAACCTTTTTACAAGATGGGATGGTATTGGGTTGGAAGGCATATAATCTTCTTTTGAATGTCTTTTAAAGATTTGTCTAACGGAAAAATAAATTTTTTATGCACATTATTTCTTTAGAGTGATCCAGATGTATAATTTTGTCTGAATTTGTCCATAAGAGAATGACCTAAAGTTTCCTTAGGGTACTGGTACATCCTCTTCCATAAAACTTTTGGTAGTGTGCCCATGGTAGAGAGTGTTCATATACTCATATGTTACTCTTTAATAAGATAATCCAATGAATACTATTGAAGTCTGGTTAGGGTGAGATAGTTACTTATAGGCTAATATATTTTTTCCTTTAAATCATGCTAAAATATTGGGTAAAGGCAACTTCTAGTCTTTGAAGCGGATTATGGTTCTTTGAGCAATCATAGGTAAAGATTGTGTCCCTCTTTTTATTTTTATTTTAAGCAATAGAACCAAAAGAAATTAAAATACTTCTTTTTAACTAGCAATGGAACCAAAATAAATTAAAATACTTCCCTTTAGTTGTCAACAGAACCAAAAGAAATTATGGCTTCACAAGGGCTTCCATTTGATACTGCATTCGACTTCTTGGTTCCAACTCAAGTGGTTGTTTGCATGGCTTCATAATTCAGATTAATTGCATAATATTTTGAAATATGCATAGTATTCTTTGTCAATTAGGTAATGTGTCTTGATAGTACTGTATAAGGACAGACATCTAGTACCGGACTGGTACCGAACTACTGGTACCGGACTACCGGTACCGAACCAGAACAGGATTTCTGGTACCAAAGCATAACATAATATTGTTGATGCCCACAAACTGATGTTTAGCAAGTTCATGAAGGATCAAATAAATTATAGAATTTTACTTACAAGAAAAAGAAAAAAAAAATGCGAAAGTAAAACAAAAGGGGGTAAGAATCTCTTGTTACCTTCAGTTTATTAACAAAATTCGATCCACACCTATGTACAAAAATTTCAAATAAACCAATCAATCAATGTGGATCAGTAGGAGGGTCTCCTTATTTACTGATCATTTGCATATCTGAATTCTGTAGTATATGAGTTAGTAATTCTTCTTTTGACAGGGGTTTGTTGTAAACTCACAACCGGTGACCATTCATAAGTAGTGGTGTCTGTTGTTCATCAATTTTCTTTATCCTGATTGAACCATTATCGTAGACAGTGTCAATTTTGTAAGGTCCCATCCAACGGGTAGTTAACTTACCTTTGAAGTTCTTGAATCTATTGTCGTACAATAGGGTCCAATCTCCTTGTTGAAATTTTTTCTTTTTGAGATACTTGTCATGCCATTTTGTTCTTTGTTCTTGAATGAGGGCAGTTCTTTGAAGTGCTTCCTGCCTGGTTTCATCCAAATCATTAAGCTACAAGATTATTTGTTGTTGGCCTTCATCCAAGTTCATGCCAACTTGTACTGCAGTCTTGAAGGTTTTGATCTGGAATTCTATGGGAAGAAGCACCTTCTTCCCATACACTAACTCATAGGGTGTATGTCTTGTTGTATTCCTCCAGGTGATTCTATAAGCCCATAAGGATTCTAATAATCTGTTAGTCCAATCCTTATGGTGCAGCTGTATTGTTTTGGTAAGAATGGACTCAATAACTTTGTTGGTAGATTCTACTTGTCCATTTGCCTGTGGATGGTAGGGTGTAGAGTTCCTGTGTTTGATTTGGTACTATTCTGTAACAAATTTGACTAGATGAGATGTAAATTGAGTTCCCTGATCAGTCACAATTTCTCGAGGTACACCAAATCTAGTAAAGATATCATTAAAAAGGAAACATACCACTTATTGTTCACTTGCAGCTAGTAAAGCTTTTGCTTCAATGCATTTAGTCACATAGTCAGTGCATACAAGTATATACTTTTCCTTTTTAGATGCAGGGTTAATGGGCCCTACAAAATCTAATGCCCATTTCTCGAAAGGCTCAATAACTACTTGGTCTTGAAGCGACATTTGGTCTCGTGAAATAGGCTTACCCATTCGTTGGCATTCATCATAATTGGATACATAGGTTTTAGCATATCTGAAAATACGGGGCCATTAATAACCAGATTGTAGAACTTTGTAAGCAGTCCTCTTGTCTGCGAAGTGTCCTCCACAAGGACCATCATGGAAGGCTTGCAGAATATCATGAATTTCATCTTCCCTTACACATCTCCTGATCACCAAATCTGGTCCTGTTTTGTAGAGGCAATCATCGTGCCACATGTAATTTGCACTCAGTTGAATTACTTTTTGTTTTTTTCTAGGAGACAATTTCTGAGGCATTTTCCCTATCACAAGATAGTTAGTGACATCTGCATACAACAGAGTGAATGTAGAAATAGAAAATAAATTTTTATCAGGAAAGTTATCTTCTATTGGTGCATTATCTCCCAGATGAATCATTCTAGATAAGAAATCAACCACAAAATTATCTTTACCAGATCTATCAATAATGTTGATATTAAACTCTTATAATAATAAGAGCCATCATGTAACTCTAGGATTTGTTACAGGTTTGTTCATTAATAATTTGATGGTTGAATGATCAGTGTGTACAAAAGATTGATATCCTGTAATATAGTGTCTAAATTTATTGATAGCATGGACTACAACTAGCAATTCTTTTTCTGTGACCGTTTAATTAACTTCAGTTGGAGACAGATTTTTACTGATGAAGTAAATAACATAGGGCATTTTATTTTCTCTTTGTCCAAGGAATGCCCCAAGGGATATGTCTGAGGCATCGATACAGATATGAAAAGGAAGGGACCAATTTGGTCCTCTTAATACAGGGGTAGTTGACAATTTATGTTTTAGAATTTCGAAAGATATTGGCATTCATCATCCCACTTAAATTCGGCTTCTTTAGATAATAATTTGAATAAAGGGGTAGCTAGGCTTGTAAAATTTGGAATGAATCTTCTATAGTAGCTAGCATGTCCTAAAAAGATGCAGACTTCTTTTTGTGAGGAAGGTATTCTGATTTGTGTGATGATATAAATCTTTTCTGGATCAACTCTCATTCCAGAACTGGAAATGTGATGTCCCAAAACAATACCTTCAGTGAGCATCATTTTTTATTTTTCATTACTTAAGGAAATATTAGTTTCCTTAAACCTAATCAAGACTTTTTCTAGACTGGTCAATGCTTCCTGGAAGTCTTGTCCATAGACTGTAAAATCCATGTAGACTTCCACACAATCGTTGGTCAAGTCAGAAAAAATGGCTAGGACAGCTCTTTGAAAAGTGGTTGGGGCATTGAAAAGTATGAAAGGGAGTACCCTATAAGCATATGTTCCCCAAGGTAGGTGAAAGTGGTCTTCTCTTGGTCTTCGAGTGCTATTTGTATCTGATTGTAACCACTAAACCCATCCAAGAACGAAAAATACTTCTTTCCAGATAGGGTATCCAACACCTAATCAATAAATGGTAAGGGAAAATAATCCCTATGGGTGGCTTTGTTTAACTCCTGGAATTATACACATATCCTCCACTTACCATTTTTCTTGGGAACTATGACAAGTGGAGATACTCATTGACTATCTGAAATGGGGTATATGAGATTATCTCGAAGGAGTTTTTGCAATTCCTCTTTTACAATATCTTTAAGGGATAGATTCATCCTTCGTTGAGGTTGTCTAACTGGTCTGATTTGGTCATTAGTGTAGATATGATGTGTGCATGTGTCAGAGTGAATGCCTTTCATGTCTTCATAATCCCATGCAAAGGCATCAAATTGTCTTTGGAGCATTTCAATCACTTGTGTCTTTTGTTCTGGTTCCAAACTAGAGTTGATATACAAATTTTTCCTAAGCTAATCTCAACAAGTTTAGTAGTTTCTTCCTTGTCTAAGGAGGCTGGTGATAAAGTAAATAATTGAGTGTTATCAGGGTGCCAAGTTTGTTCAAATTTGGAACTAAAAATATGTGACAATTCTGCAAAAGACCTTGGGTATTCAATGCAATTTGTGTCAGCTAAAAATAAGCTTAAGACTTGTTCATATGATTGTTCTTGTATTCCTCTTACTTGTTCAAGTGTTAACAGAGGTCTGATGCAATCTTTCTCTCCATAATGGTTTTCTAACCAAATAGGTATTTCCTGTGTTGGTTGGGCACGAGGGAAGAGGACAAGTTTTTGGCTATGTGTGCCATTGGATATAGTCATCTCACCAAACTGACAGCTGATAAAGGTATCTACTGTGGCCAACCAAGGTTGGCCAAGAACCACAGGGTGTCTTGGTTTGGAGGATGATTTATAATAGATGACTAAAAAGTATACTCGATATTCCCAAGAAGCTAAAGTGATTGTGACATCATCTAGACTTCCTGCAGGGCTAATGAATGACTTATCTGCCATCTCGATCATGGTTTGGGTTGGTCTTAACTGGTTGATTTGGAGCTTTTTCATAGTGTCAAAAAGCATTACATTAATAGTTGCACCCAAATCAATGAGTGTGTTTGGTAGATAAATTCCATTAATTTCAACAGTGACTACTGGATTCCCAGGGTCATTATATTTGTATGGCATTTTAGAAATAAATTCAAATAATTTTCCCACTACCTGAACAAGGGGAGGTTCCTTATTCTTCCTTCCTAGTTTCTTAATGCAAAGATCCCTTATGATTTTGGTGTATATAGGGATATCCTTAATGGCTTGCAGCAGAGGTATTTTTATACACATATTTCGTAATTCATCTTCTATATCTCTGTGCAAGGGTGGGTCGGGTTTCTTCACTAATAGTGTTTCGGGACAAGGTGGGAGATTAATTTGTTGGAGTACTCGTACAGACTGAGAAGTGATTGGAATAGGAGGAGAGGCCTCTTCTTCTGCAGGGGTGGTTTGAGTTTTTTCTTCCTCAGAATGATTATCATTTTCTTCCTGAATTATTACTGCAGGATCTGATTGGTTTACAACATTCCCCGATCGTAGTTGAATTTCATAGGTGGTTGAACTTTTGTATTCTGCACAGGGTGGGTGGCTCGATTATTGGGGTTATGGATTGGTTGGGCAGGGATTGTTGTTGGTTTCGGAGGATTATGGGTAGATTGGTTTTGTGGTTGTTGATTGGCATTTATCGATACTTGTTGCTGTTGATTAGGGTTCAAGGGGGTTGTAAATTGTTGTTGTATAGGAGGTGGGAGTAAAGCTTGCATCTGTGGTGGGTTGAAGCTAGGTAGTAATTGGGAAATGTTTGCAGGGTACTGTGGATATGTAGGGTAAGATGGATTTCCATACATAGGTCCCTTCCAACCTTGTTGCCAAGGTTGGGTTTGTTGAGGTGTCCATTGTGAATAGGTCATTGGGGAAGGACCCCATTGTTGTTGTTGATATTGTGCATTAGGGTCATAAAATGTATTGGGGTTTTGGGCTTTCCAAGGTCTTCTGGAAGGGTATGGTTGTTCTTGTCAGACTCCTCCTCCCCTATACATGGATTGTATCTCAAGCAAGGTTGGACACTTAGACGTGGGGTGTTCTAGTGTACACAGACCATAGATTTATATGACATTTAATGGGCATTCTTTCTCACTGTGCTTCTTTTGGCATCTATGAAAAAATATTGCTAAAGCAACCTCTTCTTCTTCTTTCTTTTTCAGTTTCAGAGTATCTAATTGGTTACTTAATGTGTTCAAGATGTTTGTTTTAAAGTTCTCCAATAAGTTTCCTAACTCAGTTCTGGTGACAGTCCCTAAGATTTGTTTTGTATTTCTACTAAAAGGATCTCTTCGTCCTTTGCTTGTTTTAGCTTGTCCTCTTGAGTATCTCCTACAGTAATCTACAATTTCTGAAAAAGGATTTTGGTGGACATCTCCTGAACTCAACAAGTTTAAAACTTCTATGCAATCATCTCTGAGACCTTTCAAGAATACGGTTCTTACTACAACTGGGTCTGTGGTGAATAGTTTTGACTTCTGATAGTTGTATAAGAACCTTTCTAAGTAGTCTTCAGGGCTTTCATCTTCTGATTGTTGCATTTTAAAAATTTCATTTTTAACATTATCCTTACAATAGTCTTGGTATTTCCGTAAAAATGTGTCTTTCATTTGATCCCAAGAGAGGATTGTATTTTCTCCTAAGCTCATGAACCATCTTAACGTTGAATATTTCATTGTAGCAGGAAAGAGCTTAAGTTTTTGGACATCGTCTGAGTAGTTATAGCTTCTACATAATATGTCAAACTCGAATAAAATAAATCTGGATCTTCAGTTGACATACCTCTGAAAGTGGGTAACGATGATAGTGGGATATTCTTCATGATGATGTTTATGGAAATATCCAAGATTGGAAACCCAAAAGTCTTAGTCTCTATGGTTGCATTTCATTCTTCTTCTTCCATTCTACTGATGGATGATTCAAAAACTGGATTTTCTATGTCTCCTAAATGTTCAGTAGACTCAGGTTCTGCCTGTCCCAATACAGATTCTTCCATTTTAGGTTCTCCTTCTGGAGCCTCGCTGGCTCCCCTTGAATTTTCTCTCGGTGGAATTTTTCCTGCACCAGTGTCAGTTGGATTAGTGGGGGGGCGGGGGGTTGTTTTTGAATCTTTGGAGCTTACAAATCTACCCTTGTTATCTCTATATCTATGCATAAAATGGAAATTTGATTCTTTAACTGAATTGAAATCGTAATTCTATCTAGAAGGTAAGAAGGAAACCTGGCTTCGGAGAACCCCACTCTAGTGGCCGCGTGGCTCTTCACTCACGTATTAAATGTTTTATCCTCCTCCCTCAAGCAGCCTTAAAAGAAAAAAAAATTATACAAATAATCTAAGCTAAAAATCACTTCCTATTGTTTGCAACTCCCCGGCAACGACGCCAAAATGTTGTGATTCTTATATGTTTAGTATAATGCACTCATTAATTATCAATCCAGGATTCATAATCAATAGAGTTACAAGACACCAGTAAGAAAGGTAATTTCTAATGTCACGAGTATAGAACTAGCTAGATTATGTATGCTGGAAACAAATCAAAATAGCAAACTGCAATGCACTTTGGTTGTCTTTCACAAAGATTCTATCTACTCCATTATGGCACATGAAAGTATGATATAGAGTTGGTTTGATAGATCAACTCTGCTATCTGACCCAAAAAACTAACTATGCAATCCACACTTCTGAAAGGGAAATCACACATCAATCATCAAGACATAGCATGGGTAGTTCAATAGTCAATATACTGAGTATGTTGTGGTTCACAATGTGTTGTTGTGAACTTCACTAGTTCTCCTTCAAATATGTCTGACTACTGCTACCAACATTCACGTCTAAAAACCAAATTCATAAAAACAGAGCAAGTAAAGATCTCTAAGTAATCATATAATGGAAATCCTAGTCTAAGTTGTGCTGCTATCATCTAACAGAGTTAAAGCTTCAACTAATTTAACATTTACACTATTGAAAACAAATGCTAATGCTAATCTACAAAGATGCTTACCTTTGTTGGGTGGTCGGCCCTTGCTGCTTCAACAGTTTAGCTATTGAAGTCTACAATAATCTTGTCTTCAACCCACACATTGCTCTCACTCAAATATCAAAACATAACATCAAACTTTTGTTAACAACTCAACTCATATTCAATCATAGACAATCAAGACATGGAGATAAATGACGTTCTTCTATTACTCTTCACTCAAAATATGTTCTGCAATATCACACACTGCTTCATAAGTTGGTGATATGCTAACTCTCCTACACTTCCACCATCCTTGCCACAACTATTTAACAGTCTTAGTCACGAAACACAAGGAGGTGAAGTGATTTGCAAATCAGTCAAATGTTTAAATTTACTTATTCGGTTACATCTTTTAGCTTCATCCTCATGACATGAATTGCATGAGGATGAGGCAATCAACAAACTATTCTAACATAGCCTTGCTAAAGCAAATAAACATCCACCAATTGTCTTGGGCGATCTGCAGCTAAACTTGGTACATTCGGCTCTTTATATTGGTACCGGATCATGACAGGTAGATGGTACCAGATCACAACAGTGCACAAATGGTGGTACCGAACCACGACAGTCCATGGCCATTGGTATCGGATTGCAACAGATGAGATTTAGTACCGGATGTGTTTGGTACCAGATTCAGACACTGGTAGTCTTGGTGCACAAGTACCGGATAACTGAGTTGGTACAGGAAAGCTAGATTTATCTAGAGGTCAAAGATTATACATGGAAAATTGAAGCATTAGTACATGAAATATTTAATTCCCTAGCTCAATAAACCACAAAATGCATGAATTAACCATACTTTACCTTATGACCTTATCACTGGCTAATGGTAGCGTTCTTGTCATTCACCCAAGCTTAGGTAAGCCAAAAAGGTATAGATGAAGATTATAATAGGGTAATGGGGATGTCAATTTTGGGTCTCAACACACACTGAGGGTTTCAGGGGGTGTGCTAGGTTAGGGTGCACTTATTTGTGAATAAATTATTCCCAAAATATTTGGAATAGTGCTCAATGAGTCTAAAAAAGTATTGCAGCTACAAAGTGTTGTTGTATCAATCTTCCTTCCAGTTGTCAAATTGTTCCAAAGGTAACCTGCTTTGATCCCATGTTAGATTTTCTGTATTTACAGAGCATTAGAGTTACTAGTTTTCTTTTAATTCATTAAAATTAGCATATATATATCATATATTGAATCGTACCAAAATAAACAAGAGACAAAAAGAACATAAGAGATTTATCTCGGGAAAACCCCAAATGGGGGAAAAACCTAGCAACCTTTCTTAGACATATTCCATTCACAAAGCAAGTCCAAATAGATAAACCCTAGCTTAAATGCTAGCTCAACAATAAATACCACCATATCTGCAACAACAACACAATGACAAGGTAGCTCACTACTACCAAGAGTAGCACATAAGAGAGAGATACCAGAAAGATTGAAAAACAAGAAACTTTGTTACTGCAACAACAACGTCACCTTCTCCAAACTTGTGCCTTACTTCTGTGTAGGTGAGAGAGTGTTAGTGAGTGAAAAAATAAGCTAAGGGGCATCATATTTATAGTCTTCCTAACCACTTGACTAGGCCAAATTTTCCTCTAGAAAGGTGTCAATTCATTATTCTATATTCTTTTGGGTCAACTTCTCTTCTGTAGTATTTTCACATCTATCCAATGGATCTCTTATTTCCAAAATATTCTTTACATCTAAGAAAGGTCATCTAGGAAGGAAAGTTCCTTCCGCAGCTACCAAAACATCAACCAACCTTAAATGAACATCAAATTGTGAGTTAACCATTTAGAAATGATTCAATTCAATATAATATATTGAATATGTATGTCACAATGGGACATAACCATTGAGGAACAATTTTTTTTGACATAAGTTAGCCTTGAAAATATTACGTCACATTGTGACATTCATTTAGGGTTGTGTCAGCTTCTAACGTTCCTTTAGGGTTATGTTTGAGTGTCATGTTTATGAATTTTATTTCTTATTTTATAATATAGGTGCCAAATTAAAGGTTATCCATAGTCAACCATTCATAAGCATCACATTAAGTTGACCATTGTTGACCATGTTAATTATGGTGAATAATGGTTATCTATGGGAAACCATATTGATTATAGTGATTAATAGTTGACTATGCTTGACCATGTTGGTTACATTTAACCTTCGTTTTTTATTGTAATATATCATTGTGTCATTCATGTTAACAATTACATGAGTAATATTTTTTTTTCATTGCGAGCTCTACAAACCTATCCTGCCACCTCCATCTCTCATCCCTTGGCCCCCATGGCCTCAATGGTTCTTGATATGGATCCCCCCCCCCTGGATTTCCTCGATGAGGTTGTAGACTTCAAGGCTCTTGTGGGCTCCTTGAGACCCCCCCGCCACGTTACAGATCCTCTAAATTTGTAAATAAATTGGATTAGATCCCAAAAGTTTCAATCCCATGCATATCCGTGAGAAGAAAATCTCTCTCATTCACCTCCAAAGTGCTTGTCGGTCAATTCTTGGGTGTATGGCCCTCACCTCGACAGATAGATATTTAGATTGAGCGGAACTAGCACCCCTTGGTCCAAGGATGCGTGAATCACTTCTTCTATGGTAAGGGTTTTTATATATTTTACTTTGAGCTTAAATCAGATAGAGATGTCATTTTCAAAAATGGCCCCTACTTTTTTGTCCCAAGAAGGTTATACTTAAACAAATGGATTATGTATTTCGACCCAGAAAATGACATACCTGTTGATATTTGGGTACCTTGGAAAGTTGTCCCCATGTGCTTATGAGTATCTAAGCACAAAGGGGGAAGACTATTACCCTTATACTTTAATTTATGATTCTAATTTCACTTTGACTTAGGAGATTTAAGTCAAAAGTGAAATATGTCACTTAAGTCCTAAAGTGACAATTAATTCACAATGTGGGTGAATTAATAGACATACAACAACTAGGCCATTGATCTTTTAGGGTTGTCTCAAGGAGGCTAAAGAGAGGGTAAAGTGAGTTTTGGAGACTCATTATTCACTTGTGAGTTTTGGAGAAGAGAAGAGGGGCACATTTCTTGAGGAGGAGAAGGTCTCACTTCATGAGGGTTTGAGATAAACCCTTGAGAACCTAAGGAGAATCTTGTGGTTGGTTTGAGCTTGCATGGAGAGTATTTCCATGGAGCCATAGCTTCCATTTCTAAGAGGAATCATTTTAATGGAGGAGGGGCACATATAGGAGAGGAGGGAACATTTATTATCCTTCATATGCTCATCAGAGGAGGAGGACTTGTCAGATTGAGATGAGGTATGATGCATAGGGAGAGGATATCTTGGGCGATTATTTCTATGAAGAGAGAAATTTATATTATGGATCAGTTTATTTATTGTGATCATTTATTCTAGGAGGAGGGTGCACCTGTTGAGAGGACTGACAACTACCTTGTAGAAAAATTTCTTGAAGGATTCAAGCTCTGACAGTTTCAGTGGAGAGGCAACACATGAGAGAAAATTGTTGTGGAGGGATTTCTTCATTGGGTTACAGATGAGCTAGGGTGCTTCAGTTCAGTGCAAAGGGAAACAAAGGGAGAGGGTGCACTTGAGTTTGGGCACATCTCTCTTAGTTTCTTATGGAAAGGCTCATGGGGATCTTTCTATATATACATGTTTCAATGTGTTTCATTAATTGTTGTATCTCTTGATTTGATCATCATTATATAGACACATATCCCAAACTGGTTTTCCCCGGGGGGTTTTATCCAGGGTCATGTTGACCAAAAATACCCGTGTACAAAAATGCATGTGTTAGTCTCTTAGATCTATTTATTTATAGCTGTAAATATATATCTGTGTTATATTTAGTTTGGTATGCATGTGCTAACATCTGGTCACTAAAACTACATGCTAGAGAACCCAAAATCGCAAATATAACCATAACAAATCAACACGAAATTATTTTACTATTGGTTGTTATAAAACAACAACATATAATACATTTGGTAGTGGAAAACTAGAGCCTAATTGTGGTCAAATACAGACCCAGTAGGCAAGTTGATAGGACCTGAAAATATTCAATACCCTTTGCAGTTCCAGTATGGGTAATACTTCCCCATCTGCCTTTCCATTGTTGGGGCGATGAAGTTCTGAAAAGAATAGGAGATACCCTGGGAAAATTCATCGATAGGGAAGAACCTAAATCTAGTTTGTATTCTTGTGCTAGGATCTGTGTTGAATTAGATCAAGAAAAAGGGCTTCTGGAAGCAATCAAACTAAAGATAGATAATTGGATCCAAATCTAGAAATTATACTACGAGAATCTCTCATTCAAATGAAAATCATATCATGAATATGGAAATTTTGCAAAGAACCGCCCCAGTAATAAGCAACTTTCAGAACTCGATACAACACATCGGGAAGATGGATGGAAGCAGGTACAGAAGAAAGTTTCTAGAGGCAAAAACTCTGGATCTCGTCCAAGGCCCTCAGGTACCCCACCCAACCCTAATCCCTTACGTCAAAACCCCCCTAAAAAATCCCCTCCCACAAAATCTCCTTCTTTTCCCCCCAACCCTCCTCCTCCCCTCACTCACAATCCATTTGATATGCTTAGAGAATCCTCCTCGAAACAAAATTATCCCCCAGTTATAGTATTAGACCCTCCTCCTCCCTCTACCCCTCCCTCAGTTGGATTTATTGACGAGTCATATGAAGTTGATCCCTCCATGGAGCGATCACAAGGATCATCACAGCAAGGAAATGAAGATCCCCACTCGCAAGCTCAAAATACTCAAGAAAAAGAAGAAGGATAAATCCCACCAGAGAAACCAAGAAAAGCAGGGCAATGAAAAAACAAGGAAGTTTGAGAGGAGGTAGCCTTAAAATAAAAGGCACAAGGAAATCAACAAACTATAGAAAACACTATATACACATCAAAACGAAAAGTAGGAACTAGAGGAATGGATCACTCAGCTTATGGTATCTGGGCCTCCTCCACCCCCCTCCAATGATATTTCTCTCTTGTAACTGTAGGGGCTTTGACAACAAGTCTAAATTTGAAGCTGTAAAAGACTTAAACAAAATGGCCAGCCCCTCAGTTATTCTCATCCAGGAAACCAAAATGGATTCTCCATCTCTTCTAGAAGCAACAATTTTTTTTTACAATACCACAAGCGAGGCAACTTTTAGCTCTCAAGGATCCTCTAGCAGCATCACAACTCTTTGGAAGGAGAAAATCTGGACTTTTGAGGTAACCCTGGAAACCCAAAGCTGGCTCTTAACAGTCCTAAAAAACAGAGACAATAATTGTATCATTTCTGTAGTTAATGTCTAGATGCCCAACTTTAACAAAGACAAAATGGCTATCTAGAATTCCCTTTCAGAACTTAGAAACTCCATAGTTCTTTCCTCTTTCATAATCAGGGGTGACTTCAACACCCACCTCAATCCAGGGGAAAGAAAAGGGGGAAGTAAAGTTAGAGATCATTTCTCTGAAAATCTCACCAATCTTATCTCATATTGGGATATGAAATATATCAAACCTTCAAAAGGAAAATATACTTGGAATAATAGACTCTCTGGCCTTAGACATATAGAATCCCGCCTTGACCATTTTCTCATTAGTAGCAAACTTCTTCTCTCCCCCTTTGTTATTTCCTCTCTAATCCTCCCCTTTGATGTCTCAGATCATAAACCTATATACCTCTCCTTCCAAACTCCACAAAACTTTGCCCCCCTCCCTTTTCGTTTCAATCAACTTTGGTTGGATAACCTAACCATCCCTCCTTTAATCAAAAATGCATGGACCACTCCCTTCTCTAGTTCCCTGAATTTGTTTAGGAAAGAAATCTCAAAGAAATTAAAGAAACTTTCAAAGAATGGGTGAACAACTCATTCATTCCTCCCCAACAAGAAAAGAAAGAAAAAATAGAGTAGCTTAGGAGAGTTCAACACCAGATCAAAATAGAAATGGTTACAGAAACATTGTTGAATCAAGAAAAAGATGCACAACAACATCTTCAACACACCTTGCGCAGAGAAAAAGAACACTGGTGGTTGAAATCCATAAGTCTATGGATAAAAGTGGGGGATTCAAACACCTCTTTCTTCCACAATAAATCTCAATCTCGAAGGAAAAAAAAATACAGTCACCTCCATTACATCAAGTACAGGGAAGAAACTTGACTCCTTTGATAAAGTTAAAGAAGAGGATTTTCACTATTTCAATAATCTATATCAACAACCAATTGAGGAAGCAGCCAATGCAGATGTTATTGACATGCTTGCCAACATCCCAAGAATAGTTTCAGAGAATGAAAATAATCAATTAGTCAAGGATATAATAGAAAAAGAAATAATCAAGGCAATTTGGAGCTTGGATCCAGATAAATCTCCTGGACTTGATGGATTTCCAATTAGATTATACAGTTCCTTCTGGGATATCATCAAACGAGATCTGAAGAAAATGCTAAATGATACCTTACATAAATAGAAAATAAGAGGAGCAACTAATTCCACCTTTCTAACCCTTATCCCAAAAGATTCCAATCCTTCCAATTTCTCTTTCTTCTGCCCTATTTCCCTCTATAACTCTTCATAAAAAATTCTCACCAAGATCATTGCAACCTGGCTCAATCCCCTGCTTACAAAGCTAATTTCAGAAACTCAGAGTGGTTTTTTAAAGGACAAGCAAGTAACAGACAACATCATTCTAGTTCAACAAGCCATCCATTCTAGTAAGAAATATAAAGCTCCAGATATGTTTGTTAAACTCGACATGGAAAATGCCTCTGACCAGGTCAAGAACAACTTCCTTTTTTCAGTCCTCAAAGTGTATGGTTTCTCTAAAGATTTCATTAATTGGATCAGATCTTGCATCACTGTGCCTTGGATCTCACCTCTCCTCAACAGGCGCCCCTTGAGTTTCTTCAAGGCCAACAAAGGCCTTCACCAATGTTGTCCCCTCTCCCCTTTTCTCTACATTTTCCTAGCATACTCTCTCAGTCGCAAATTGGAAGAAGAACAAAGAAAGGGTAATCTCTGTGACTTACTCATAGGGAGAGGGGTCAAGGAAATAAACCACTCACAAATCTCAGACAATACCCTTCTATTGGGATCAACTTCAATTTGTATCATCAAGCATTTTCAGAAAGTTCTCATCTCCTTTCTTGCAGCCTTAGGCAGTAAAATGAATATATCCAAATGCAAGATATATGTATGGAATGTTCTAGTGCACTTAAAAGAAAAAATTGCCAGAAATTTTGGTTTCCCCATTATCACTACATGTAATTACTTCAAATACTTGGGAATGCCAATGTTTCTTAGCTCTTATGGATCTTTAACCTAGCAAGAAATCATTGGGAAAATATCAGCAAGAATACAAAACTGGGGAGGTCATTGGCTCAATCCTACATGGAAAACTGTTCTTATCAAATTAGTTCTTCTTCCCTCTCCATTTTTCAATGTTCAGATCTACTAGCTCCCAAAGATGTCCTTGATAAAATATCCATAGAACTAAGAAGTTTCCTCTAGTTTGGTGGAAAAATGAATACAAAAACATTCCATATTTTAAAATGGAAACAAGTTTTCCAACTCCTCAG
>JASDQU010508207.1:8281-19751 GCA_032191745.1 Picea mariana
AAAGGTTAGTAGGTCTTTTCCATGCTTGTGTGTGAAAAAGGGGTTTGAGTTTTGGGGGTGATAGGTTAAAAGTGATTTCTTTAGGGTCACGATCTACATGCAAGTTTAAGCCCTAGCTTGTTAGTCCATAGGGTATTATTTCCCAACAACAGAAATGCATGCTCATGTTTGCACACTCATAAATGGTTTCTGTATAGAAGTGTTTTCCTGGTGTTTTGATCAGAAATAGTGGATGAATGCTTATACTTATATGAGCATAATCGATTTATATATAGAATGAACAAGTTCAGATTTCGAGTTTTTTCCCTAGAGATTTGTCCCATTTACTTGACTCATGCTATGCCCTGGTTTGATTTCCCTGAAGGTACCTCCTTCCAGGAAGTTCCCTCGCATTCCAGAGATGGAGTGAGTTCCTTGAAAAGACTACCGTTTTATTAAACCCACGAGTTTACTTCACCCTTGTCATAGAAGTTCATAGCTCGGTGATTTAGGAAGGCTTTTCAGTCTGATCACCAAGCCTAGGGATAATTACCCAAGAACTCGCTGAAGGATCATGTGATCTGAGTCTCGAAACCTTGTACAAGAGAGAGTGGTTCTCTCAGGTTTTGGTGTTTCGGCACCCATGAAACCCAAGGGCAAGTTCCCTTGTATTCACCAGTCACAAAATCCTGATATGTGAAACCCCAAAATGGTTTAGCATGAATAGGTTTTGGTGTTTCAGCATTTTGGCACCTGGGAAACCCAAGGGAAAGTTCCCTTGTATTCGCCGGTCACGAAATCCCGATATGCAAAACCCCGAAATGGTTTAACATGAATAGGTTTTGGTGTTTCAGCATTTCGGCACCCAGAAAACCCAAGGGCAAGTTCCCTTGTATTCGCCAGTCGTGAAATCCCAATATGTGAAACCCATAAATGATTTAACGTGAATAGGTTTTGGTGTTTCGGTGTTTCGACACCCTAGAAACCCAAGGGAAAGTTCCCTTGTATTCACCAGTCATGAAATCCTGATATGCGAAACCCCAAAATGGTTTAACGAGAATAAGTTTTGGTGTTTCGACGTTTCGGCACCCAGGAAACCCAAGGGCAAGTTCCCTTGTATTTGCTAGTCGCAAAATCCCGATATGCGAAACCCCGAAATGGTTTACATTAGATAGGTTTTTGTGTTTCGGTGTTTCGGCACCCGGGAACCTCAAGGGAAAGACCCTTTGTCTTCGTTAGTCACGGAATCCTGGTACGCAAAACCCTGATGCGCTTTGTGAATGAGCCCTAGGTCACCGGATAGGGTCTTGTGGTAGGGAGGAGGAGTCTCGAAATAATCTGGACCACCCATTTGTAGGGACACTTGGTGAAGATCTACGACCATCGGGGTTCTAGACACCAAAGGAATAGGAGTGAAGACCTTGCCAGAAATCCTGAAAGGTAGAATGTCGAGATATAATCCGGGCCATTGATCAAGTTGATGATCTGAACCATAGATCTGGATGATACTGGGCTTTCAGGTTCCAGGGATTTGAAAGGGAAAGGAGAAATGCTTGCACCACGATTCCCCTAATCACAAAAACCCAAAAGCATTTAGAGGAACAACACCAGGTTATAAGACCGGTCATATGAAAAGTAACCCAAGGGAGGAGATAAGGATCTGTTAGACCCTTTCAGGTTTCGACATTTCGAAAGACAAAGAATAGGGAAACGCTTGCACTGTGATTCCCCGAATTGGGAAAGCCGGAAGAACCTTTTTGGTAAGGCCTGTGGTCATAGACAACACTCACATGGGGAAGGATAAGAAGAAGGGAGGGTCTGTGCTAGGCCCCATAGAAATTTAGGGATTCTATTCCTCAAAGTAAAGACGTAAAGAAAAAAAGAAAAATATTAGTTGCCGTAGTGGGAATGTCGGGATTTAATCTGGGCCGTTGATCAATTCGATGATCTAAACCATAAATCCAGATGATACTGGGCTTTCGGGTTCCGGGGATTCAAAAGGGAAAGGAGAAATCCTTGCACCATGATTCCCTGAATCACAAAACCCCAAAATCATTTAGAGGAACAATACTAGGTCATAGGATCGGTCATATGAAAAGAAACCCAAGGGAGGAGCTAAGAATTTGTTAGACCCTTTCAGGTTTTGACATTTTGAAAGACAAAGAACAGGGGAACACTTGCACCGCAATTCCCCGAATCGCGAAAGCTAAAAGCGCCTTTTTGGTAAGGCCTGTGGTCATAGCCAACACTCACATGGGGAAGGATAAGAAGAAGGGAGGGTCTACGCTAGGCCCCATAGAAATTCATGGATTCTGTTCCTTGAAGAAAAGACGTAAAGAAAAAAAGAAAAATCTTAGTTTTCGTAGTGGTGAAGATCTATGACCATCGGGGTTTTGGACACCAGAGGAATAGGAGTAAAGACCTCGTCAGAAATTCTGAAAGGTAGAATGTCGGGATATAATCCGGGCCATTGATCAAGTCGATGATCTGAACCATAGATCCGGATGATACAGGGCTTTTGGGTTCCAGGGATTCGAAAGGGAAAGGAGAAATGCTTGCACCACGATTCCCTGAATCACGAAACCTCGAAAGAATTTAGAGGAACAACACCAGGTCATAGGACCGGTCATATGAAAAGAAACCCAAGGGAGGAGCTAAGGATCTATTAGACCCTTTCAGGTTTCGACATTTCGAAAGACAGAGAACAGGGGAACGCTTGCATCGTGATTCCTTGAATCATGAAAGATGGAAGCACCTTTTTGGTAAGGCCTGTGGTCATAGCCAATGCTCACATGGGGAAGGATAAGAAGAAGGGAGGGTCTACGCTAGGCCCCATAGAAATTTAGGGATTCTATTCTTCAAAGAAAATACGTAAAGAAAAAAAGAAAAATCTTAGTTGTCATAGTGGGTGTGTGACACATAGTGCACCCATGGCCTCTTTTATAGCAAATATTTGAGGCATTATCCAACTTCTCTTTCATGTGAACAAGGGGCCCTTTAGGGAACCCTTAGGTCTTTGACTAGCCCCCCATTCAGATTCATCTTGGATTTGGGGGTAAAATCAAGTTGGGAGCTGGTCCAGAAGTGGGTGAGGGTCCGACAAGAACCATAAATGCATCGTTCACAAGAGTGCATGGATTTTCTCGTACACAGTCGTGCATCGGGTGCATGTGTGCTTTCCTGACTTTTTAGGCCCGCACATGTGTGCACACTTCCTTTAGTGTTTCAGCGCATGTCAATTTATTGACCAGTTGTATAGTTTGTTCCTTTTGGAAATGTATTTTTGGGGCTATAGGTGAACTAATAGGTGTTTAGAGATGTTGGATTCCTGTGACCATTTGCAGACGAAATTTTAGTGATAACACCCTTGTAAAAATTAAAATCTATGAATACAAATACTAGGGTGAAAGTTTCAAATGCAAATCAAGAAATTATATGAAGTTCAAACTCTTTTGTTAAATTAAAAACACAAAAGGGTAATCAATTTTACAATTAATTCGAATGACACGGTAATCATGTCAAATATGTCAAATTTATTACCTGACAACAACAAGCTTTTTAAAATCTTTTATCTTAACCAAGTTTAATATACCTTTAATGATCGTGATTAGTGAGGATAAGTATTTTGACGCTTTGACACTTGGGGGTTTTAATTGAGGGACACTTAACATCTCCTGAAGGCCAAATTCATGAAGAAATTAGTCATCCTTTAATTGATACTTACTTTAATTAACCGCTACTTTTTCTCTTTTTAATATTTAAAATGTTTCGGAAGTTTGGGGCTCTGAAGCTTCGCAAATTCAGGAGTTTGCATTAGTAATGTTTAAGGTTACCCCAAAGGTCGGTGTTGCAAAGTGATTACATACCATTATCACGCTAAATAAACCATATTTTACTCTTTAATCACCAATGCTTTAATACTTCGACACTTTGGCACTCCGACTTTTTTTAGATTTGTTTTCAATTTAATATTGTAGAGGACGATCTCCTAGAGTGATGTGGCAGGATGATGTCACCTATGATGACGTGTTATGAGAACATGAGTGACATGTGCCACCCTGAATTGTGCGATTTACACGTCCAAGAGTTCTCAAAATGAGTGCCACATGTATCCATGTGTAAAGAGTTCCAAGTGGCATAAGTCACACCAGTTGAGTACTTAATTATCGAAATTAAGAGCTCTGGTAGTTCAGAGCTTCGTGACTTTGAGGTTTTTAGGACCTTTAGACATTTGAACTTGGAGCACCAAAGCACGAAGTCCCAAAGTGAGTCTTCGAATATGAGTTATACCATTGATTAAACATCTCACGATTTTGAATCTTCGAAGTCACAAGAGTCGTTGATTTTGATAAGTGTTAGGTTTAACAACTGATACTTGATCCACCCTGTCAAAATGTAACGAAAATTTTATTAGCTTATGAATTGATACTTCTAAAGTTAAAACCTTATTTGTAAAAGATAAAAAACAAAAAGGAAATTGAAGTTTTGATTTTTATTTGAAAATTTTATTTATGTTCTAACATAGGCTCCATTTGGGGATTGTGGCTCCCTGTGAGGCACGAAAGAACAATAGATCAGGTGCCTTATTTGGGTAAATGGAGTCATTATTGGATTTTTATTGATCTAAATGTTTTCTTTCTTTTAGAAATTTAATCTTATATAAAAATAATAAAAATAATAAAAATAACAATATCTAAAAATTTAAAACATACTTGGTGATCAATCTCAAGTCATGCTAGTAAGGGTTTTCTTTCTTAGAAAATTACTAAAGAATTACCCAGGATACTTAAAGTAAATTTAACTAGAATATCATATTTTAACTGACTCTATTTTCTCTCAAGGTTATAAATATGCAATGTGTGTTTCATTAAGGAAACCTAGTTGGGTTAGGATATAAGTAATATTGAAAAAAAACTAGATAACATAATATATTATGTAGATATGTAAGACAACCTCACAGACATCATAGATATTGCTTCACTTCCAACAGGCCTGTTCATTACCCCAATGAAGTTATCTATATCTCCCAAATTGAATTTCCTTTCACCACTTCAAAAACATGCTTTCATTTAGTTGAGATGAGGGAAATCATTATATGAATTTTCTTTCATCATCTCTATTTGGACAATATGGGGGAAATCAATTTGTGAATTTCCTTTCACCATCTGTCTTTGATTTTAATACTTTGAAGTGGGGGAAATCAATTGTATCGAGGATACAAGGGATGGAATTCATTTATGATCTGGTGTAAAATTGATCTGTATACAATTTTAAGAATACTTATAGGTAATTTATATTTGGGGAAAAATTTATTCGTTTTCAGGGATGAACCTTGAGAAAAGTCTTTAGTTGTAATCTAATATTAGAGCTAAATTTACTAGGATTAACCTAGACATACTTTTTCAATTAAAATCCAGAAATATGTAAAATCTTCACTAGACTTGTTTAAAGAGTATGCTTTAATTTTTAGTATTGGCTAAGTTTAACATTTCTATAAAGACTAATATGATTGAATAAGAAATAGAACTTTATTTGTTGATAATATTAAAGTGAGAGGTGACATAAATATCAGAATTTCACATTAACTTTGATGAACATAAAATACTTCACACGAATTACTCTGTCGAGACAAGACTCCTTCTATCTATTTCGCAACAATATTTCTACCTTTTTGCATTTTCTTATGATTTTCATCTCAGTTTTGTACTAGTGGTGATTACAGACCCAATGAAACTGACGTTACCAATCTCCACTTCCCCACCTCTCCAATATTCTCATTCAATAATGAATCTATCTTTCAATTCGTGGGAATTATTCTTCATATCTTCTATAAACAATCTTTTACATACTTAACAAAACAGTAAAGAGAGGAAAGAGAAGTATTTTCCTGATTTCTTTCAAAGTTTTTAAAATTGAGTCTATTCATCACCTTATTCAGAGAGTCCAAAATAAAGGAAGAGATGAGTCATGAATGTGATGACTGTGAGTGTTTCAATTGTGCAATTTTTACTCTTTAGGAAAAGGTTCAGGAGCAATAAGAAACGATTCAAGAGCTCCACAATTTGAATTTTGATCTAGATTTATGAGCGAAATGAAATGAAACCATAGATTTATAATATTAATACAGAGACACAGTGAACAATAAAAAATATACAATACAACTTGAATTTTATTAAATAATAAATATGCTGAAAACTGTAAAATAAAAAATGAAAACAAGCTTGCTAGAATGGTGGCAACTTATCTTTGAGAAGAGATGTGATGACTATGCTCATTTGCATGAATATGAGTACAATGAGGCTCTGAAGGAATTTTTACAATACACATGAATTCCAAATCCCTAGACATCCAAAAACCCTACCCTAGGAGATGAAGCACCAAAAGTTATGTGGTCCTTGTTGGGGTAAGTTAGTACATCAACTTTTTGGAGTCATAACTTTTGCATACGATCTCCGTTTAGGGTGTGCGATAGCTTGTTGGAAAGGTGTTGAAGAGGAAATTAATTTAGGGGACTCAATTAGAGCCTTCAACCATTATTGAGGTGCTTAATAGTGAAAAAATGTTGTTTAGGCCCTCAAAATGGCTCTATTGTAGCTATGGTGAACATAGGGAAGATTCTCATCCCAGGTGCATGGGTGCCTGGAATTTTGCATGTAAAATATGTGCATGATCATTCGGTTGATGACCTCATTTTGGCCATCAGTCTAGGGGTGGAAGGCAGTGGCATTGGTGAGATTGGCATCCAACAGTGACTGTAGGATCGACAAGAATGTGTTGAGGAAGAGACTATCCCAATTTGAGATAATGGTTTGTGGGATCCCAAATTGTACCCACACTCATTCAAAGAAGAGATTGGCATTGGCCTCCACTGTGATGCTCTTCTTGCAGGTGACCATAATCTCCATCTTGGAAAAGTGATCAACAAACACAAAAATACAGTCATTTGCCCACATGGTGGATGAAAGGCCTAACATGTAGTCCATTGAGATGGATTCCTAGGGCCTATCATGAGTAGGAATATTAGTGTATAGGCATTGTTTCTTAGTGGCCGATTTGGAAATATCGTAGGCAGTGCAGGACCAAATATACTTGATGACATCCTATTGAATTTTTGACCAGTAGAAATGTATTTGCAACACTGCCACTATCTTTTCCATGCCAAAGTGTCCTGCCATCCAACTATAGTGGGATTCCCAAATAAACTTCGCTCACTCACTTCATGGAATGCAAAGATGGGCCCAGATGGCACAACAACCTGTATTGAATATGGAAATTAGTGACAGTTGTGTTTGCACCCAGCATCTAGTAGGTGTTGGTGAAGTCAGGATCTATTTCATAGAGGTGGGTCCATTCAGAGGTCTCGTGGATGCAGTATTCTATCACTATGGTGATTGTTGTGAATGGAGGTCGACTGAGGAAATAAACGAATTGGTTGGTACTTCCTATTTTATACTTGATGTTGAGGTGGAATTGATGCAAATATGCAGACCACTTCTTATGGCGGTCATTCTACAATTTACCTTGTGTCTTCATGAACTGCAATGGCTTATGATCGGTGTGGATGTTTGTCTCCTTCCTGAGAATGTAATTCCTCCACTAGAGGTTGGATTGCACAATGGAGTACATTTCTTTGTCATAAGTAGGGTTCTTACAGACGACATTTGATAGTGTCTCACTATGATAGGCCACATGTTGGTCATGTTGAGTGAGGACTGCGCCCACAACATAGTCTAAAACATTTGTCTCGATCTCAAAGGGATGTTGTAGGTCAGGTAATGAAATCACTAGGGATGAGCACAAGCTCTACTTCATATCATCGAACGATTTCTATTAGGAATAGCCCCACACAATGTTTTCCTTACCTCCACCCCTGGTTATTTGGATGAGGGCCCATGCAATATGGGAGAATCCCAACACGAACTTGTGATAGAAATTGGCAAGGCCTAAGAAGCTATGAAGCTCAGTGAGTGTGGTTTGGGTTGGCCAGTCATGGATGACTTGGATCTTGGATGGATAAACATGAACACCATGCGCATCAACAATTTAGCCTAGGTAATAGACCCTGTCCATGCCGAAGGAGCATTTTTCCAAGTTGGCATATAGCTTGTGCTGTCATAGAGTGTCGAGAACCTATTGAATATGTTGCAAGTGTTCTTCCCAAGTCTTGTTGTAGATGAGGATGTCATACATATACACCAACACAAATAAATTAGTTAAAGGCTTCAACATATCATCCATCATCCTCATGAAAGTTGTTGGGGCATTTTCCAAACCAAAGGGCATGACCAACCATTCAAAAAGACCTTATTTTGACTTGAAGGAAATATTCCATACATCTGTCTACTATATTGGGACCTGATGGTATCCATACTTCAGATCAATCTTACTGAAGTATTTACCCCCCTTGAGATGATTAAGGAGATCGTCGATTCGGGGAATCAGACACCCGTTCCTGACTCTGATTTTATTTAGGGTCCGATAATCAATGCAGAGTCGTCAGGTCCCGTATTTCTTCTGTACCATCATGATTGGGCTTCCACAAGGTGATGATATAGGTTGGATGTGCCCCTTGTGGAGAAGTTCTTGGATCTGATGCTTGATCTTCTCATTTTCTAGCAGAGAGTGGTGATAGATTGGCTTGTTGGGTAGTGGTTCACTGGGGGTAGATCGATGGGATGCTTGACCTGACAGTGAAAATGTACCCTAGTAGGTGATGATAATATGTCTTTGTATTCTTCCATGAACTTATCCACTTGCTTCTGCTGCATGGAGAGGTTAGTTGTGAAGGTCATGGATGTGGCTTCAACCTTTCTCTCACTCTGAGAGAGAATCACGAAGAAGACAAACTTCCCAGTATGATAAATGACCTTTTTGCATTTCTTGGAAGAGATCAAATAAATAAAACTAGGTGGAACTACCTCGGTTATCCTGTATTTCCTATTCAAAGTAATAATAACACTCAAGGCCTAGACTCATATACAACATGAGGTTTCCATAAACAAGGTTGGCCCAAAAGAACATCAAAAATTTCAAGGGGAGAAACATCACACAATACCTCATCTTTGACTGGCTTGATGCCATATGACATGTAACACTGTTAGCTGATGCAAAGATCACTTCCTTGATGGAGCCATCCGATGGTGTAGGGATGCGGGTGTGGTATTGTCAGTAGGGCTAGCTGCTTGATGAACTCTGTTGAGATGATGTTCTTCTGGATATTTCTATCAATGATGAAGTGCAACATAGTGCCTTTCACCCACATCTGTGAATGAAATAGATGCTCGCCTTCCTCTAGCTCATCAGGTTCACCGGGCTAGAGCTTGGTGGTAGAAACAATGGCAATGGGTTCCATGTCAATGACCTGTCTCCCCTTTTTTGGTTCCGACTCAGATTCAAAACCCACATATGATTCAAAGGCTTTTACCTTGGCCACCAATGACTACTTTGAGTGGCAATCAATAGTGTTATTCCATGGGATCTTATGAAAGTCGCACCACTTCCCAGTATCTTTCTTCATCTTCCCATTGTCCTTCTTTGCTTGCAGCTTGGACTGGTTGTCCTGAGGTTGTCCATATTTTCTCTATCCTTTTTTCTACATGTTGGGGATGCCCTTTCCCTTATTCTATTGTTAGGGGTTACCAGACCAAAACTGTTGTGTCTTTTGTTTAAGCTTTTGCTCGATTTTGACGACATATTGATAGGCTGCGCCCAAGGATGAGATGTCTAAAAATCCATTTATGTCTATATGTATCTATGTAGACCACCGTGGTACTTGACCACTAGATGTCTCTCTGAATATTTGATACCCAACTTGGTGCACAAGGTATGGAATACATTGGTGAACTTTGACACTGTTTGGTCTCTTTCCTGCCATAGTGTGGTCCATCTTGTATACAAGTCATCATAACTTCCAACATGGTAGTATTTTTCCTTAATAACATCCTTAAAGGAACCCCAAGTGGGTGTAACTGCAAATAATGTAGATCCCTCTATTTTCTTTGTCTCACAGAAAGTATCCCACCAATCTTTGATATGGGGGATGACCTTGAGGAGCACAAATGTAATATTTTATCTATCGAAAAAGTTGTGGACAAAAAATACCCTTATAGAAAGTTTAAAAATTTATCTACCTAATCTGCATCTATTTGACCTTAAAATATAGGAATATCAAAATTGATATGTACCTTTAAGGGGGTGGTGCCTCCTCTTGAGGTAGAAAAGTCGCTTGTTGGCAGACATTGAAGGATTTGTGCAAAGTTGTCCATCATCTTGTTCCTCTGTCGCTCAAGGGATTCATCGAGCAACATTTTGAAAGGATATCTTGTCCCATAATATTTATTTTCAACTACCATGGACGGTTTCTTGGGCATGCGAGAGTAGTTGTCCTCAAGAGAAACAAGCTTGACACCCAACTCTCTATACGCTGACCACGTTGGGGACATGCATTAAAAAAATGACAAGGAGTAGACCGCTCTTATACCACTGATCCAGATTTATGAGTGGAACGAAATGAAACCACATATTTATAATATTAACAGAGAGAGACAGTGAAAAATAACAAATATACAATAAAACTTGACTTCTATTAAATAAGAAATATGTTGAAAATTGTAAAATGCATACTGAAAACAAGCTTGCTAGAATGGTGACAACTTATCTCTAAGAAGAGATGTGACAACTATGATAATTCACAAGAATATGAGTACAATGAGGCTCTAAAGGAATTTTTACAATAAACATGAATTCCAAAACCCTAGATATCCAAAAACCCTACCCTAGGAGATGAAGCGCCAAAAGTCATGCGAGCCCTGTTGGGGTAAATTAGTACATCAACTTCCCCGGGTCATAACTTTTGCATATGATCTCTGTTTAGGGTGCATGATAGCTCGTTGGAAAGGTATTGATGAAGAGATTCATTTAGGTGGCTCAATCATATCATTTGACTATTATTGAGGTGCCCAATTGTGAAAAACAAACATCGTTTAGGCCCTCAAAATGGTCCAGGAAGTTTGGGACCTGAAAAACTGCTAAAAATAGTAAGTTGCCAAAAAATTGTTTTGAGCTAGTTGGAAAAGGTGGGTGACCACCGATAACCTCCTGGATCAAATTTTCAGCTTCACCAGTGGATTCAATCACAAGAAATGTGACATCATGAAGGGTTGGTGACAATAATGAGAGATTTGATTCAAAATACATTGCATTTGAGCTCCCATCATCGACAATTGAGACAATTGCAAAGAAAACAACAACTAGTGGAAATTCCTGCAAACTCATTTGGATCGAGAGCTTCTATAACATTTTCACCTTTTCCCAGAGGCCATTCACCTCCAACTGACATTATTGTGGGTGATATAGCAACTCATCAGAATGTTGAAGTACTTCAACAACTGGAACTTCAAGTGAATGCAAAATTTCAACAATTAGACAATTCCATGGAAGCAATAGAAGTAAAGCGTAGAGAAGATATAATCCACATTAATAGCCAGTGATA
>JASDQU010508207.1:29829-40366 GCA_032191745.1 Picea mariana
TGGTAAAAATATCTACAGAAGAAAAAGGTGTATTCTAATTTTTTTTCCCCTTTAGATCATATAATTTCACTTCGGTAATTTCAACCTCTGTATTTTCTAACTTAATTTCAGGATTAGTAGTTGATGATTATGTAGAATGAGATTTAAACTGATGTTTTTCTTTAGAATCGACTAAACTTATCTCTTCCACTTGAATCTTAACATTATCTTGAGTAACTTTTGGTTGATAGACCTTACCTGCTGACGCAGATGTCTGCCTTAGATATCCTTTGGTTTTAAGAAGTTTCTCATGATTTGAAACTGGCGTAGTCTGCTTATCGTCTGGTGTTTTCTGGTATTTTTTTTTCCTATTCCTTAACCTTGTGTTTGATTCCTATTCACCCTCAAGAATCAAAGCTAATCTTTGTCATATTCACAGTTAAAAATAATTTCATTTCTTCGTTCCTCAACAACGATGCCAAAAATATGTTGTTCCTGAGATTTACTCTAGGCTCGTAGAATAATGTCAGGCATCCAAAATTTAAAAGATTTATTTTTATAATGATTTTCTACCTTCAGTTTGAGACAAAACTTCAAATAACTTAATGAATTAGAAAACATAGAGGAAATATCTCTTCCTTTGAGTTTTATCAATATTAAAAAGATGAAAAGTATAATTGTAGTAAACAAAATTGACAAACAAAGTAAGGTATCCAATGCTGATAAATCTGACCTTATTCCCAATAGAAGAAACATGAAGAGTATGCCTTAAAGATGAATTGAGATGAGGAGATCCACATAGATACATGTATTGTTTTACTCACAATAATAACATAGGAAAAGTTGTAGCTGAACAAACTTCCAATTATATGGACCACAATAGATGTATTACTAAATTGTAGTCTTTCAATCCTTAACCACCATAGAGTGAAGAAAATGGATTATGATGAAATAACAACACACATAAAGCACATAACTCAAATAAATGAAATGTAGAATCTCTGTCTTTTCTTTATAATTTGTATCAAGAGGTCTCTCTTTTACATTTAGCCAGAAGAATCCATGATTACATCTCTAATATACTTATTTATACAAAATCGTCTTAACCAAAAGTGGTTGGACTTTCCACATTCTTAGCTCTCAAAATAGAATAAAATCCAAACTAACTAAATATTACAAGGATTTTGAACATTTGTCCACCTTCTGAGAACTTTTTTGTTTGTTGGTGATTAGTTCTTCCTTTATTTGCTCGTAGATGCAACTACCTTTTGTTGATCCTTGTATTGTGCATGCAAATTCATTAGTGTGATAAAGAACCTTGGGGGTTCCATATTAGTATTTAATTCAAAGGTAAAAACCCTTTTATGCACTAATGGTAAAATTCTTTGAATTGTTACTACAACATGTTGGGTGATCTGATATTGCAAAAAATGTTTTACCAAAAGATCATTTAATATTTTCAAATCAACATGCTTTATTTGTGATAAATTTTTCATTATTTCCCTATTTTTCTTCAGATTTTATTTTCTCTTTTCAATTTCGACTTGTCCAATATATGCATGAATATTATTGATATCAATTTCTTCCATCTCTACATCTACAACTAAAATACCATTAAGACAAACATCCTTTTCCTCTTTAGCTAATCTTTTACTTTCTTCAAGATTGTTTTCCTAGGATTTTAAGGCCATTTCTCCTTTTAGCTGCTCAATTTTTGAAAAACGAATAAGTCCTGGTATACTAAGATTTTTCCTCCACACTATAAGTTCCTAAAATTTGGATCTAGAAATGATAGATTCTTTCTCTTTTTCATCAATAATATGCAATGAATTATTGATTACATGATAATTGTTTTGGATAGTATCCAAACTTTCATGGATATTCTATTGAACAATCTGCAATCCCTCAATGATTTCTCATGCTTGTTTCTTGAAGGTAGGAACGTCAATTATTGTGCTTTCAATTGTAGCTATTCGAGCTTGCAATTGATTTATGAATGTATCTCTTTGGGAAATCTTGTTCTTATTCAATTGTTGATAATGCAAACTTACCTTCAATTTCTCTTCTAACTATTTGATCCGCTGCTCAAAACCCTGTTTGACTTGACTTAGTAAGAATAGATTTTCTCCCTGAAAATGACTTCTGTCTATCTCAAGTCATTTTGCAACTGCTCAATCAAACAAGTATTCTGGTCAAGTTTCTCTCTAAATTTATCTACTAACCATAAGTTGGTTGTTGCACATTCCCCCAATGAATTTTCTACCTTCTTTGCGAATTCAGGGTCATTTTGTCCTTGTCCATCATATACCATTCTTTTCCTTTTAGTAACTATTCCTCCTTTTTTCTGAATTTATCTTCGTATGATAACTTTCCTTTTCTTGCTAAAGAATAAATCAGTTGAAGGCATCTTTTCTGGTTCAATAGGTGGCAGGTCATCTATATTTATAACATCTGAACTAGGTAAATTAGAATTTGTTACTAGGGGAGTTAAAATATGGTATAGGAATTGCAAGTGTAGTAGATTCCCCTTGAATTGTGACATCTGTCACATGAGTTTCAGTGTTTGAAAACAATTGAGAAAAAACATGACCATGTTTCATGAAAGATTCAAACAATGCTAATGATTCTTGATCAGTTTTACCTCATATGGTTATCCCTGTAATTGTTGTGTCTTTGGACGATATCTTTGGTGTCTTTTCAACTTCTTTGGTTTTGACCTAAGATAAGGCATGTTGCTTGGGGTTTGATGATGGTGTCACCTATGAAGTTGGATTAACACTTTGTTCTACTTACAAGATATTGGGTAAACTTCTCCTTCTGTTCTTTTGGAAGCTGAGAAAACCTGATTATTTCTCTTTAGGAAGACTTTGAAACCTAGATATAACTTCATCATATGTTTTTTCTCCTCTGAAAACTTAGTCATAAGGTGAATCTTCATGGAAGTATTTCTTCATGTTAAATTGAGCCTAATGATTTTCTACCACCCTATGTGGATCATGCTTCTTGAATTCAATGTCAGCTAATGTAATATCATCCAAGGCTAAAGCTTCAATCTTAGCATGTCCAAAATCTGATAATGAAAATATACCAACTTGTATAGGATAGACTGGACAAACTATTTTTTGTGCATCCTTCAGTTCTTTGGTGATGCTTGCTGAAACTATATGATAGGATACTTCTCTACAAACAAATTTGTCTGGTAGAAATTTGGGTAGAGCACGCGGGGATGCAAAACAGCCAAAAACTCTGATATAAGAAAATTTTTCTTCAATTTACCAGTCTGCAATAACACCCAGATTCCCTTTAATTTGTTCAAAACTTCTGGGAGAAGGCTAACCATAAATGGATTCATGGATTGGAATAACAACATTGTGACAAATATCATAAAATCAATCCTTTGCATTTTCCTCCCATAATTTGGAATGATAAAAATGTATAGGCTCAGTGAGAGTCAGAGTCTAGCTCCAATTCATAAGAGGAAATGGGATTCTGAAACATATTGCATCCATAATATATGAAAACATATAGAAGGGAGCATTCTCTCCTTTAGATTTCTGGGCTATGCAGTCTTCTATTTGTTTGGCTAGATTGTCAGACAACATTTTTCCCCAATAAAAAGTATAACCCTTTGCTATTTCATGAATTATAGGAACCCAATCTATAGTAAAATGTGTAAAGATTTTCTTTCCTAACATTCTACAAAGCATCATGGCTGCATACATAATGTGGGCATCATAATAGGTTGTAGAGTATATGCCATGGCTATCATCTTTAAATTTATTTTCATTTCCCCACCATGTATATCATGGATAGTTCTGTCGTAACTTGCACATTCATCATTCTCAAATTTCATTATAAATGGTGCATTATAAATATATTTGGGATTGCAAGTTAATTTATACATTACTTGAATGTCCTTGGGTTGAACTGAGATGACAATGGTCTTCTGATGACTGTAAATGGTTCTAGTTGGAATAACTACATTATCAAGGGCCCAACGTATCATATCTATATACAACAATAGTTTCGGTCATGCTTCAACTTTGTGAAGTTTTGACTTAGCCACCTCTTTAAGCTTGTTTGTAGTCAACTCATCTTCTCCTTCACTTGATTCATTAGAAGGGAGGGAGTTTTCATGTTCCAATATTTCATAAACCTACTTCCATGATTTAATGATGTCTGTCAGGCAAGTGGTAGTGTTTGAAAAAATATATGAATTTGAGTTTGTCTCTTCCGCAGACGGATCTTTCTTTTTTGTTGTTTTACGTGGTGCCATAGTTTTTTGTTTTCCAATATCACCCCCCTGTAAAAATAAAAATCTACGAATACAAATACTGAGTTGAAAGTTTCGAATGCAAATCAAGAAATTATATGAAGTTCAAAATCTTTTATTAAATTAAAAACACAAAAAAACTAATCAATTTTAAAATTAATTCGAATGACGGGGTAATCATGTCAAATCTGTCAAATTTATTACTTGACGACAGTTAGCTTTTTGAAATATTTTATCTTAACCAAGTTTAATATACCTTTAATGATCGTGATTAGCGAGGATAAGTATTTCGATGCTTCGACACTTGGGGGATTTTAACGAGGGACACTTAATATCTCTCAAAGGATGAATTCACAGAGTAATTGATCATCCTTTAATTAATACTTTCTTTAATTAACCACTGCTTTTTATCTTTTTAATATTTAAAATGCTTCAGAACTTCAGGGCTTCAAATATTCACGACTTCGAGATTTTTAATTAACAATGTTTAAAGTTATCCTGAAGGCCAGAGTTGCGAAGTGATTACTTACAGTTAATCACGCCAAATAAATCATATTTTACCCTTTAATCCTCGATGCTTTAGTACTCCGATGCTTTTTAGATTTGTTGTCAATTTAATCTTCTGGAGGATGATCTCCTGGAGTGATGTGGCAGGATGACGTCACCTCTGATGATGTGTCATGAGAACATGAGTGACATGTGTCACCCTGAATTGTGTGAATTACATGTCCAAGAGTGCTCAAAATGAGTGTCACATGTCTCCACGTGTAAAGAGTGCTAGGTGGCATAAGTCATGTCAGTTGAGTACTTAATTCTAGAAATTCAGAGCTCTAGGAGTTTGGAGCTTCGTGACTTCAGGGATTTTAGGACCTTTAGACATTTGAACTTGGAGCGTCGAAGCACGAAGTGAATCTCTTAATAAGAGTTATACCATTGATTAAACATCTCACAATTTTGAATCTTTGAAATCACGAGAGCCATTGATTTCGATAAGTGTTAGGTTTAATTATTGATACTTGATCTGCCCTATCAAAATGTAACAAAATTTTTATTAGTTTATGAATTGATACTTCTAAAGTTAAAACCTTATTTGTAAAAGACAAAAATCAAAAAGGAAATTTTGATTTGAATTTTTTTATTTTGTTCTAATAGGGAGGATGTTGAACGTTTTGATAACATGTCTCCTTTGTTGAGACACCCAAGTACCCGGGGGGTGTGTTTTGACCCTTTAATGATGGGACATTGCACCTTTTGATGATGCCTTGGCACATATTGATGTTATGCTGCACTTTTGATGGGATGTTGCACATTTTGATGGTGATATGGCACCTTTTGATGTGACTTCACACCTCTTGGAGATGAAATTCCACTTGGATATGAAATGTTTCACCTCTTGGAGGGAACATTTCATTTTTTGAGCCCCCTACACATCACTTTGGAATTATTCGTACACTTTATGAGGTCATCCATGCTACACATGTGGCCTCTAGCATGCATTTATGATGGACAATTTGGAATCATAGCATATCTACTTCATATTGGAGGCATCATTGGGGGTATTAATGACCTATCCACTCTTGTGTCATGGATATTTTATGTCTTTTTTCCTTATCTCCAAGGTTAGTGAGAGATAAAGGCACTATTTTATGTTTCTAGGGATTTCAATGGATTATAAGGGTGCTTCATCTCTCATATAAATAAGAGAAGCACTTCTCCCCTGTAAATCATTGCTACTTGTGGAGAATTATCACTACTTGTCTACTACTTCTTTCTCTCTTATGCAAATCGTTGTGGATGACTAGTTAGAGCGAGTTTTTGGAGAGGATGTCTTGTTGATGCTTTTACTTCTTCATGGATGTTAATTGCTAGGATTTTGACAGATGAAAGATTTCTCGAGTAAGTGGTCTCAATTTATCTTGTGGTTTTGTTTATGAATGAATGTAAGTGTAATGATGTTCCTTTAGTGATGGTTGTGCATTATCTTGGTTCTTTTTTGAACAAATCCTTCTTGTCAATTTTTTTAGAAAGTTACTAGTGAATAACCTTCCCTTGAATTATTTTTGAAGGCCTAGTAAGATACTAGGAGGATCATCTAGGTTTAGTAGCGAACAACCCTAGATATCACCCTATATCCACTTTCATCTCTTCAAAGGAGTCCTGAATTGACCCCATATGCCCCCCAAAAATAGTAGGCACTAGTATTTTCTCAATAATCAATCACAAAACTCAAAGTTCAATCTTTACTTTATGTTTTTGGGTTATATTAGTGTTTTATAACAACACTATATTAATTTTCAGCCATAAAAGACTTGGACGTTTTGGTATTCATGCATATATTTCACTTAGAAATCATATTTAAACCCTAAATTGTCTCACTGATTTATTATTTCAGATTAATTAGAGATTGATGTCTATGGTTTTAGGGTTGCTATATGCACTTGTAATTTCAGATTTTGTTCGTTGATAGAACCCTAATTTTATCCCTTGCTTTAGCCCCATTTTTTATAGGCTTGTTACTTGTTTCAAGGGATAAATTTATTGTTGTTGTTATAACTTGTATTACCATTATAACTCACCATATTTTCTTCAAGTTTTACAAAAAACAATATCTTTTTCTTCTCTTTTAGTGTTTGGGGATCCTCTTGTGCTAGAAATTGACTTAATAACCCTTCTAGATTGTCCTAGATCCTCATCCATTCAAATCTGGAAATTGCACAAACCTACCACCTTGTCCTTACCTTCATTATCTTATTCCATTGGTGGTATATTGAGTAGCTACATATGAGGCATTAGACTTGATTTTTTATTGCCTAGGGATTCCCTCATGCTACTAGGGAAGAATTCCTTGTGTTGGATCTATTCCTTCACTAAAAAGAGGGAAGTTGTTTCCTATGTGACATCTTCTGATGTTCCACTAGTTTGGGCACCTTGTGAAGGCTTTGCAATGGGGTGATATTTTGTGTGGTAATAGAAGCTACATCTAGAGATGAATCTAAATATCCATAAGAAATATGTTAAGAAGAAGAACATGCCATCCATGGACTCATGAAACTAGGTAGAGAGCAACTTGAATGTCAATGAAAATATTTTCTGCACTAGAGTGCAGAAGGAGGTGAACTTGAGTGTCCTTCATCAGAAGGAAGAGAAGAAGATGATTAAAAAATTCCATATTAAGATCTAGGTCAAGAAGATAAAGGTGGATTATCTATTCGATTCTAGTTCATAGGAAAACCTCATTAAAAAATATCTAGTCAACAAGATTGGATTCGAAGTTCATTCTCATTGTATGTTGCATACCCAACCCCAAGCCAGGCCATGCCGCATAAAATTCCACCTCTCTGATACCATATAATTAATAAAATTCTCTACAAATGAATAGATTTATGCAATCTAACAACATACATATACATGCATAATTATATACAATTAATTCACAACATAATTAACTTAATTAAACACATTGTGAAAACAAAAACACATGAATTAAGGCACTTATATTTTATATCAAAACACCAATTGGCTGCAGACCTTAGAATTCCTCCCAGCCATAGAATTTGTTGCTCATGAACTCTCAGTAGAAGGTCACCCCCAAGATGAGGCTAGAAACTCCACTAGGGTACAGTATTCCTAACCCAAACTAAGGTCTAACATATAGCCAAATTAAGCTCAGGTCAAAGTGCCAACTTCAACAACTAGACTACAACCTCTCATTTTCCACAGCTGTCCCACCCCAGAAAGTGTACCTATTCTCTAATCAATAGTCCTTTGACTATCCCACTTCCCTTTCGGGGCTTCAACATTAGGTATGACAAATTATCAGTGCTCTATATCTAATTCCTAACACACATGGAAGAAATTCCCAATATTTCTCTCACCCAGAGAGAATGCTCATGGGCATAACAACCTACTTCTTCAGTATGCACACAGGCCTAATAGCCTGCTTCTTCAGTTCAAAATACTTAGGTTTATTGGTTACAATCAACTCTATAGCTCCCAAGTACAAGTACAAATGACAGATGGAAAAGTTAATGCGAGAGCAATGAGAATGATGAGTGAATGATTAGAATGATACCAAAATACACTAAGTTCCCCCAATATATGTTCATGTTCCTAACTTGACACTTGTCATGATGGGAACTACTTGGGCCCCACTTGGGGATACATTCCCCACTTTAGGAAATTAGGATAAGATATCTCATGATTCAAACTTTAGGAAATATTAATATAATATTTCCTTGATTTAAGCCCCCTTGGCTTAGCCCCTCTTCCTAGAATCTTAGCCCCCTTTCCCTCTAGTGAAGTTCTATCACCCCATACTCCTTTTTTTCGTTTTTCTGCAACAATGATGTATTTTTATTATTATCTGAGTGTGAATACATATTACAATGATAGGATCACTAGCCTTTTAGCATCCAAGCTCTCCAGCCTATTAATCACATAGAAAATCTTGCCTCAAAGCATATATACAAAGGCACTCTGGCCCAAAATATCCTAGCTCACCAGCCTATATGTACATTTTGTTGGCAAATATTGAACAAACAACGAATGCGTGTTGATGGTTGTTGTCATTAATGGCAACAGCGGAGATGGTAGGATATGAAGGATAAAACCCCTTGGGGATTCAGACGTAGAAGCTTAGAAGGAACGGCATTGAAGAAAACACGCGCAACCAGAGTTTGCAGAGAAGAAGGAAGACAACGATCCAGTGACCGTTGGATCTCATTCAAATTTCCTGAAAGGCCGACAACCGTTAGATTTGCAGAAGTTGCGAGGGAGATAATTCATCGGAGTATCGGGGATCGGGGATCGGGATTTTATATTGTCCAATTCACTTGACATCGAAAACCTCAAAATCGTGATATGCGATTTCGTGATATGAGAAATCCCGAATGAATCTGCACCGTCAGATCAACATGAGATCTAGACCGTTGATCCAACTCACGACGGTAGACCACGTCACCCAGGGACACATGGCACAGTCAGGGAATGACAGGTGTCAGGCATATCTAACACTTCAGGCACATACAATTCACGAACCAGAGTGACACGTGGCAGGATCTAACACGTGCCAAACCACGTGTGACGTCAGCAGAGGCATCGACGATCGGGACTTTGATATATCAAGGGCACACTGCAACAGAAACTCTGAAATCGCGATGTAATCACAGCCGTTGGATTAGAATGATCTGGACCGTTGAATCTCTGCGTGGAGTACGAGTATTGGTATGGTTGTGAGATGACTCAGTAACCGTTAGATTCAAGTGCAAGACCCGATCATCGTTGGATCGGAGATAATCTGCATGCCTTTTAAAGAACAAGGATAAGTGGGAGTAATCACGATGTGCAAAATCTCGATCTAATCTGAGCCGTTGCGCTAGAAGTGATCTGAACCATTGAATCTATGCATGATGACATCTAAAATGCCGAAACCCCGATGAGAGGCTTGACCAAGGTCATGTGTTGACGGTCATATGGGACGAGGCCTATAGCCAGCAGGGCTAGCGCGTGGAAAGGGGTGCATCGGCATCAGTGATCGGGACTTTGAAATGAAAAAGTCATTTGACATCGAAAGTCTCAAAATACCGAAGGGATCGGGACCGTCCATCTAAGGGATAGGTGTCGAAGATCAAGGCGTCGTCGGCATTTTGTTCATCGGGAAATCGGGGATCCCGTTGACAAGAGTTTTGTGCAAGTCAGAATCGCGATCCGCGAAACCCCGATGAGTGGGGGCCAGCTATCAGCACAGCAGAAAAGGAGGATGGTGGCATAGTGGAGGCCAGCTGTCAGAGAAAAAGAGCGTCGGGATTTGGACGATCAGGAATCATGTGGGTGTATGCATCTTGGCATCACAAACCCCGTAGCCCCAACGGGATAAGGCTGCGGTCACGGGTAACGGTCACATGGACCAGGGCTCAGCCAGGAGGGCTGAAGCACATCGCGAATCGGAAAATCACGACTCCCGTGGACATAAACATTTTGACATCGCAAATGCCGAAATCACGATGGTGGAATCCCGATTGGATCTGAACCGTTCGATCAAATACTGATCGGAGGGTCACTGTTCTCTCTCACAATTAACGACTGAGTATGATTTCTGTTAGTGAAACAAACTCATTATGAAGAATCAGTTATCGTTTCAGATAACGATTCAGTTGCTTAGACAGTTGTCGTTGTTCTTGCCAAAGGAGATGGGAAGTGGAACCGTCAAGGCAGGATGTATAAAAGAAAACGAGTGACACTATATGGGGTTGGCTATTCTGAATGGAAAAAGAATGAAACAGTTAG
>JASDQU010508207.1:41283-61404 GCA_032191745.1 Picea mariana
ACAACTGATTCACCCCCCCCTCTCAGTTGTTTTAGTATTTCCAACACATTTACACTTGGGGTTTGATTTAGGGGTATTACATCCCCCAGCCCCTTATTTATGCATTGTCCTCAATGCATTATCTACACATGTACAATCCAAAATCTTAAAAAAACTTCAAAAATATGTCGGCACTCTTCCTGTATGGCATATTCATGCTCCCATGTTGCATATTTAGGATTGTAATAGGTCCACTAGACCTTTACCGACCATAGTGCTCAATTCCGGAGTAGCTTGGCTTTTCGATGTAATATGCACACCAGTTGAACTCATAAGTCTCCTTTTGCTTCACCTGAATCACATTCCAATCAATTACATGATTATCATTAGGTACATTCTTTCTAAGGAAAGACACATATAATACATTAAGAATGGACATGGATGTAGGTAGTGCAAGCATGTATGCAATAGGACCAATCATTTCTAGGATTTCAAAGGGTCCACAATATCTTGCTGCTAGTTTTGAAAAATTCCCCAACTTCAAGGAACTTCTCTTGGCCTTCACTTTTAAGAACACATGGACCCCCACATTAAATTCTCTATGAGTTCCACCCTTATCTGTATAAATTTTCTACCTGTCTTGGACAACCTTTAAATTCTTCTTTATTTTCACCATCTGTTCTTCCATTTCCCTGAGTATTTTTGGCCCAACCAATGATCTGTCTATTGGGTTGTCCCAACTCACTAGTGCGTTTCATTTCCTACCATATAGTGCCTCAAATGGGCTCATATTTAAATATGATGGATACCCATTATTATAAGCAAAATCAACTAAGTGTAGATAATCCTTCCATTTTGATGGTTTATCCATCACATACATCCTCAACCTATCCTTGATCACCTGATTGACCCTCTTTGCTTGTCCATATGATTCTGTATGATATGTTGTGCTAAATTTCAATTTTTTTCCCAAATATTTTAAATAATCCCTTCCAAAATTTTGATTAGATCTTAGGATCTCTGTCAGAAACAATTGCCTTAGGCACACCATGAATCTTGGAAATTTCTTTCATATAAATATCTGCAAGGTTATCTTCCTTATGAGTTAGCTTCATTGGAATTCAATGAGAAATTTAGTGAGATTGGTGATGAAGTCAATTTTTACCACTTCCCATTTTTATTCCCAAATGGGAAATGGTTGTAGCAAACCACATGGACGTCTATGCTCAACTTTGAACTTCTAACATTATAAACATTGTTGGTCATGGAGCTTGATTATATTCTTGATTCATAGGTTTGTTTCAACTGTGCTTGGACCCCATTCCCTAACAAGTGTGTGTGTGGAGGGGGGGGGGGNCCCCCTCTGGCGGGGGATTCGGGGGCAGTGCCCCCAAAGTGAAATATTGGGAAAATTTCCCTTGTAAAATATTGTATGCAGTCAATCTGGATCATTCATTATAAGGTCGCAGATATAACGATAGAAGTTATGTTAGGGTTTTTTCTCCTAGAAGGAAACCCTCTTTTATGAGGGAATTGTATTGCGACTGTGTATGTGTGTCAATATTTTATTCTGAGAAAGGAGACTCTGAGAGAAAGAAGAGGAAGTTACAATGGGTGTGTTGTAGGTTGTATCCATTCATTTTGCTAGATAATAATAATGAAGGTCTTGGCAATTTCTTTGGTGGATGTAGCCCACACTGGGTGAACCACGTATATATGTGTCTCTATTGTATTGTGTATCTTCTATGTTTTATTTCCACATTTGTTTTATTTTATTGCTACGCGATCCTATTTTTCTAACAACTGTTATCAAAGCGAAAGTTAACTCACAGGAAAAGAGGGTTCCTGGTTCGAGTGGGAGCAATGGTGGAAGATGGAAAGATTAGGGTCGAGAAATTTAATGACCAAAACTACCAGTTATGGAAGATGCAAATGGAATATTATTATATCAATAGGATATATTCCTACTGTTGGGAGGAATATAAATGAAGCCGATGGCCATGAAGGATGAAGAATGGGAGGTTCTTGACAGAAAGTCACTAAGAATGATACGACTGAGCCTGACAGCATCTGTGGCCTTTCAATATTTCAAAAGAAAAGATAATGAAAGAGATGGTGGACACATTAGCTAAATTGTATGAAAAACCCTCAGTGTCCAATAAGGTATTTCTAATGAAGTGATTACTTATTATGAAGATGTTAGAAGGTGGGTCTGTTACAGATCATTTAAATGAATTTAATATGGTTACTAATAAGCTAATTTCTATAAAAGTGGACTTTGATAATGAGCTCAGGGATCTTCTAATACTGTCCTCATTTCCATAAACATGGAATGGATTGATCATGGCTATAAGTAACTTTTTCTTTGGTTCAAACAATCTAAAAGTTGATGATGTTGTTGGTGTTATCCTTAGAGAGGAAATGCGGTGGAAAAGAATAGATGAGACAATAGGTAGTGTGTTAAACATGGAGAACATGGGAAGAAAAAAGGATAGAGGAAAGGACTCAGGGAACTGTGTGAATTATAGGAAGAGTAGATCCAAATCTAGATTGGGAAAGATACAGTGCTGGAATTTTGGGAATAAAGGACATCTAAAGAAAGACTGCAGAGCTCCAAAGAAACAAAGAGATGGACAACATGAGAAAAATTAGGAAGCAAATGTAACAGGTGACGTGTTATAAGATGCTTTGATTCTTTCTGTAGATAATATTTCTGAGTCTTCGTAGTAGATTTAGGGGCTTCATTTCATGCCACACCCCATAGGAAACATTTTCTAGATTATGTTCAAGGTGATTTTGGACATGTTCATTTGGGTGATGATGCACCATTAAAAATTGTTGGAATGGGTAAAGTACAAATAAAGAAAAATAATGGAAACCAACGGTTATTGAAAGAGGTAATACATATACCGGATCTAATAAAAAATCTAATTTCAACAGGGCAGTTGGCAAGTGAAGGTTGTTTATCTATATTTACAGATAAGGTGTGAAAGGTCACCAAAGGATAGTTGGTGATAGAAAAAGGAAAGAAGGTAGGTAAATAGTATTTATGTACTGGTAATACTGAATATTCTATCTCTTTAGATTCTACAGGAGTGAATACATCATTGTGGCATCATAGGCTTGGACACATGAGTGAGAAGGGGATTTAAATACTTCACAAAATAAATTTGTTGCCAAATCTTAAACAAATTGATTTGGATTTTTGTGAGCATTGTGTTTATGGAAAAAAAAAAGAGCCGGATTTATCAGACTCGAAAAATAAAAGAAGAGTGAAAGGTTAGAGCTTGTGCATACAGATGTATGGGGACCAACTCATGTATCATCTCTTGGTGGCTCTCGTTATTATGTTACTTTTATTGATGATGCAACTAGAAAAAAATGGGTTTATTGCATTCGAAAAAAATATGATGTTTTTGATACTTTTAATGATCCAGGTGGATATTAATGGCCACCCACCTTTTCCAACTCGCTCAAAACAATTTTCTAGCAATTTTGGCAATTTACTATTTTTAGGAGTTTTTAACTTGCGAGGCCATTTTGAGGGCCTAAATGAAGTTTTTTAGGATTGAGCTTCTCAATGATGGCCAAAGGCTCTGATGGCCTAAAATGAATCTCCTCAAAAATTCCTTTCCAACAGACTATCGTGTGCCTAAAACGGGCATGGATGATTTAGGGGCTAAATTTCACTCATGGGCTAATTTTCCATGGTTTTTCCAAAAATGAGATTCGCTATTTTAAAAATTATTTGCCCAAATTATATAGGATAAAATTATTTTACCTTAAAAATCACCAAAATTTTATAAAACCTATATAAAATCCTTAGAAATTTGAATATTTTACAAAAATATCACCAAACATTTATAGTTGGCATATGAAGGATTAGTAAGATTCACCAAGGTTTATACATTTTAAAATAAATTTCCATCCTTAAAATCATCCCTGAAAACGAAGATCGTATGAAAAATTTATGACCCCAAGAAGTTGATGTACTAACTTATCCAAATGGGGCCCACATGAATATTAGAGCTTCATCTCCTAGGGTTAGGTTTTTGGATGTCTAGGTTTTTTGATATTCCTTTTTATTGTAAAAAGGCCTTCATAGCTTCATTGTAATCATATTCTTATGAATGAGCACAATCATCACATCTCTTCTTAGAGATAAGCCGCCACCACTCCAGCAAGCTTGTTTTCTGCTGCATTTTACATTTTCATCTTATTTCCTTATTGAATGGAAAACTAGTTTTACTATATCTTTGTTATTTTGTGTTAAGCATATTTAATAATTTGTATTCATTTCATTTTTCTCGTAAAATATGGATCAGTGGTATTAGAGTGGTCTAGTCCTTGTCGTCTTAATTCATGTTCCCAATGAGGTCATGGTACAAAGAATTGGGTCTCGAGCTTGTTTCTCTTAAGGACAAAATATTTCGCACGCCCAAGTGATCTCTCATGGTAGGAGAAAATAAAGATGACAGGACATTATATCCTTTCAAAATGTTTCTTGAGGAAGCCCTCACTCAACAGAGGAATGAAATGATGGATAGTTTCGTGCAAATCCTTCAGTGACTACCAACAGGTGACACATCTTCCTCGAGCGGAGGCGCCACCCCCTTCAAGGTACAAATAAACTTCGATATTCCTGTATTTGAAGGTCATATAGACACAAATGTTGTAGACAAGTGGTTGAATCTACTATAAGGGTATTTTTCTGTCCATAACTTTTCGAATAGAAAAAAGATTGCTTTTGCACTCCTCAAAGCCATTGCCCATGTCAAATATTGGTGGGAAACTTTCTGTGAGCAAAAGGAAACAAAGGAACCCTCATTATTTACAGTCCTAGACACCTAGGAATCCTTCAAGGATGCTATTAAGGAACAATACTACCTTGTCATAAGTTTTGACTACTTGTATACAAAATGGACCACACTGCAATAATAAAGAGACCAAGTAGTGGTAGAGTTCAAAAATATCTTCCATACCTTGCGCACCAATCTTGGTATCAAATATTCAGAGCGACATCTGGTGCTCAAGTATCGCGGTGATCTGCATAAATACATCCAGACTGAAATGGAATTTTTGGACATCTCTTCCTCGGGCACAAACTACCAATATGTCGTCAAAATCAAGCAGAAGCTCAAACAAAAGACACGAAAATTTGGGCCTAGGAACCCCTCACAGCAAAATCTAGGAAGGGGCGGCTCCAACCCATAGAAAAAAGGACAGAGAAAATATGGAAAGTATTAGGACAACCAGTCCAATCCGCAAGAAAAGAAGGACACCAGAAAGATAAAGAAAGATATTTGGAAGTGGTGCGACTTCCATAAGATCCCTTGGCATAACACTGCTGACTGCCACTTAAAGAAGTCACTGGTGGCCAAAGTGAAATCCTCTGAATTAGATTTGGGTTATGACTCAGAGTCATAACCAGAAAGGGGAATATGGATCATTGATGTGGAACCCAGTGCCACCGTTGCTACCACCAAGCTCCATCCTAGTGAACTAGACGAGCCAAAAGAAGGCGAGCAACTCTTCCATTCACAGATGTGGGTAAAAGGCACCCCACTACACTTCATTGTTGAAAGCGGTAGCCAGAAGAACCTCATCTTAGCAGAGGTCATCAAGCGACTGACAATGCCACACCCACAACCCTACACCACTGGATGGCTCTGCCAAGGAAGCGATCTCTGTGTCAGCCAACAGTGTCGATTGTTGTATGACATCAAGCCCTTAAAAGAAGAGGTATTATGTGATGTTTCTCCTCTCGAAGTTTGTAATGTTATTTTAGGCCAACCTTGTTTATGGAAATGTCATGTTGTATATGATTCTAGGCCTCGTAGTGTTATTATTACTTTGAATAGGAAATTGTACAGAATACTCGAGGCAGTCCCTCCTAGTGGTATTTCCTTGATCTCTGCCAAGAAATGCAGGAAGGTCATCTCTCAGACCGAGAAATTTGTCTTCTTTGTGATTCGCTCTCAAAGTGAGCAAAAGATCATAGCCACATCCAGGGCCTCCACGGACGATCTCTCCACACAACATAAGAAAGTGGATAAGGTCATGTAAGAATACTAATATATCTTCTCCTTTCTTACCAGGGTACCTCTGCACTGCCAAGTCAAGCATCCCATCGATATGAACCCAAGCAAACCTCTACCCAATGGTCCAGTCTACTACCGCTCTTTATTAGAAAACAAGAAGATCAAGAGGAAGATCCAAGAACTGCTCCACAAGGGGCACATATGTCCCAACTCATCTCCTTGGGGGATCCCAATCGTGCTGGTGCAGAAGAAATATGATACCTAGTGAATCTGCATTGATTACAGGGCCCTAAATAAAATTACAGTCTGAAATCAGTACCCGATTCCCCGAATCGATGGCCTCCTTGATGAGCTAACGGGGGAAAAATACATCAATAAGATTGATCTGAAGTCTGGATACCACAAGGTCCTAATAGAATAGACAAATGTATGGAAGACCACCTTCAATTCAAAATAAGGTCTTTTTAAATGGATGGTCATGCCCTTTTGTTTGACAAAGGCTCCAGTAACTTTTATGAGGATGATGGATGATATCCTACAACCTTTCACTAATAATTTTTTAGTGGTGTATCTGGATGACATCCTCATCTACGACAATACTTGGGAGAAACACTTGCATCATATTCAATAGGTTCTGCACACCCTGCGACAACAAAAACTATATGCAAACTTGAAAAAATGCTCCTTAGGCATGGACACGTTCGATTACTTAGGATACATCGTTGATCGGCATGGTGTGCATGTGGATCCAACCAAGATCTAGGTCATCCATGACTGACCAACCCCAACCAGACTCACTGAACTTCAGAGCTTCTTGGGCTTTGAAAATTTCTATCACAGGTTCATGTTGGGATTCTCTCATATCACATGGGCCCTCAGCCAAGTAACTAGGGGTGGCAGTAAGGAAAAATTTGTGTGGGGCCTGTCCAAACAATAAGCCTTCGATGAATTGGAGAAGCGTTTATGCTCATCCCCAGTAATTTCATTAACGGACCCACAACATTCCTTTGAGATCGAGACAAATGCTTCAGACTATGTTGTGGCTATCATTCTCACTCAACATGACCACCCCGTGGCATATCATAGTGAGACACTATCATATGTTATCCGTAAGTACCCTAATTATGAAAAAGAAATGTACTCCATTGTGCAAGTTTGCCATCAGTGGAGACATTACATTATTGGGAAGGAGAAATTCATCCACATTGATCACAAACCACTACAGTTCATGCAGACCCAAGGAAAATTGCAGAATGACCACCATCAGAAGTGGTCCACATACTTACAATAGTTCCACCTCAATATCAACTATAAAAAAGGAAGTGCCAACCAATTTGTTGATTTCCTCAACCGAACTCTTGTAGCGACACTCACCATGGTGCTAGACTCTTACGGCCATGAGACCTCCATATGGCCCCACCTCTACAAGACAGACCCTGACCTCTCCACCACCTACCAAATGTTGGGAGCCAACTCAATGGTCGCTAATTTCCATATTCAAGAAGGGTTGTTGTGTCGTCTGGGCCATCTATGCATTCCATCAAGCGAGCGTGTAAAGCTGATTTGGGAATATCACTACAGTCAGGTGGTAGGACACTTTGGCATCGAAAAGATAGTGGCAGTGCTGCAGAAACATTTCTATTGGTTGAAACTTCGACAGGATGTCGGCAAGTATATCAGGTCCTACACAACCTACGCTATTTCCAAACCAAACACTAAGAAATAGGGCCTATACACCCCTCTTCCTAATCTTGACATGCCGTGGGAATCCATCTCAATGGACTACGTGTTGGGCCTCTCGTCCACCAAGAGGGGAAATGGCTATGTTTTTTTGGTTGTTGATCTTTTTTCCAAGATGGAGATTCTAGCTGCCTGCAAGAAGAACATCACATCAGAAGCCACTGCCAACCTCTTCTTTGAACGAGTATGGGTACATTTTGGGATACCACAAACCATTATCTCAAACTATGACAGTCAGTTCCTCAACACATTCTGGTCGAGCCTCTGGTCACTGCTGGATACCAAGATCACCAAATCCACTACCTTCCACCCCCAAAAAGATGGCCAAACTGAGTTCGTCAATCGGATGATCGTACATATCCTACACATGTACAATTAAAAACACCCCCGCACATGGGATGAGAGTCTTCCCTATGTCCAACATAGCTATAATCGAGCCCTGCATAGGTCAACTAGCCACAACCCCTTTCAGGTGGGGTTGGGATTCCAACCATTGTACCCCATGGATGTCGCACTACCCCTGATGACCACCTCAGCCGAATCATCCCCTACTCCACCAAAAGCTAACAAATCCAACTGGTTCATTAAGTGGATCCAACACATCAGCCAAAAGGTTCAAGATATTCTATAGAAGTCTAATGCCAAGTACAAATAGCACCATGATCAACATAGGGTGCCACATAAGTTTCAGGTGGGAGACAAATTTTGGTTGCACTTGCAGAAAGAACGTCTTACAGGGCCCCATTAGAAGCTTTTCCCACTTAGTTATGGTTCGTGCACCATCACCAAGGCTGTGAGTGACAATTCTTTTGAGCACAACATTCCCCCTTTCCTTGACTTTCACCCAATGTTCAACGTGGTTGTCCTTCAGCCATATTTCCCACCATTATTGGACACCTAAGAGATAACAGAGTAGTTGAAACCAAAAGAGATCAACCCTGACTGCAGCAACAAGAATCCAATGATCATATTGTGGATAGACATATTAAGGGCACTTGATAACAAAGGATCCATCTTTATTGAGTCGTCAAAGCAAGGCAGCTCTTGCACCAAGGTAAGTGGCTCACTCGAGGCCAAATTCAACAGAAATTTCCTCATCTAATGGGGGAAATCAACACAATGGAGACCATTTCTTCTTAAGGAGGGAGGATTGATATAGGTGGATATCGGTGGCCACCCACCTTTTCAAACTCACTCAAAACAGGTTTCTGGCAATTTTGACAATTTACTATTTTTAGCAGTTTTTAACTTCCAAGGCCATTTTGAGGGCCTAAATGAAGGTTTTTTTGGATCAAGCTTCTCAATGATAACCAAAGGCTCTGATTGATCCCCCAAAATGAATATCCTTAACGATGCCTTTCCAACGGGCTATCGTGTGCCTAAAAATAGGATCGTATGCAAAAGTTACGACCCCGAGAAGTTGATGTACTAATTTACCCAAACGGGGCTCACATGAATTTTGGCGCTTCATCTCCTCGGGTTAGGTTTTTGGATGTACATAGTTTTTTACATTCCTTTTTATTGTAAAAGTCCCTTCAGAGCCTCATTGTAATCATCTTCTTATGAATGAGCGCAACTGTCACATCTCTTCTTAGAGATAAGCCGCCACCATTCCAACAAGCTTGTTTTCTGCTGCATTTTATGGTTTCAACTTATTTCCTTATTGAATGGTAAACCAGTTTTACTATATCTCTATTATTTTGTGTTAAACATCTTTTAATAATTTGTACTCATTTCATTCTACTCATAAAATACAGATCATTTAAGAAGTGGAAAGCTTTGGTTGAGAATGAGACAGAAAAATGGTTGAAGTGTCTTAGATCATACAATGGAGGTGAATATTGCAACAAGGAGTTTGATTATTATTGTTCATACCATGGGATTCGTAGAGAGAAAACATTTCTAGGAACACCACAAGAAAATGGTGTGTCATAAAGAATGAAGAGGAAAATCATAGAGCGTGCAAGGAGTATGAGATTGCATGTTGGGTTGCCCTTATAGTTCCGGGCAGATGTTGTAGATACTTCTATAAACTTAATAAAAAAATGATCTTCAAGCTCTTTGGATGGTTGAATTCCAGAGGAGGAATGGATAGGTAAAAATCTAAAGTATTCTTTTTTGAAGACTTTTGGTTGTGAAGCATTTGTCCGTATTGATAAAGAAAATAAAACAAAGATTAAGGAAAAATCCAACAAGTGTACCTTTATTGGATACATTGTTAATGATTTTGGTTGTCGATTATGGGATTATGAAAATCACAAAACCAATAGGAGTAGAGATTCCATATTCAATGAGAAGGTCATGTACAAAGATCAGTTGCAGGGAAAGAAACAAGAAAAAGAAAAACCAGAATACATAGTGCTTGATGAGATCACTAAAAAATAAATTCCAAAGGTACCAAAAAATCAAAATGTACAGCAACAAGAGTGTTACACATTATTTTGGTCACTTTGGTGATGTCTCTACAGTTATGTGTTCAGGCTCTCATAAGGACCTTTTGCCTGAGAAAAGTGATTGTTGTCTTCTTTACAAAACATATTTTTAAGATGAGTTCGCAGGCTACATGTATTGTAGGGTGTGAGAAACCCTGATTCTCGCAGGAAACCCTATACTTGGAGTGCGAGATGTTCACAGTCTTCTCTATAGGTAGGGTGTGAACTTGTTTCAAAGCTTAAAAGGAAGATGAAGTTACAAAGGTTCTAGAAGAGGATCTTCTAGAAAATGAGTTGGAATTCTCATGGTTGGCATCCTACTGTCTTCTCATATTTAGTGGGATCATCCTCATCCCTTTAACCATCTCTCCTTCTCCTATATAATGAAAGGTTTCTCAAGGAAGAGGTTAAGCAAGATTTAATAGAGAATTGATGAAAGAATAGATTCAGAATTGTGTGAGGAATCATGTTTGAATTGATACTTGAGGCCTCCATTTTCCTATCAAGCCACATTGAATCTTCTTCATACAAGTGTGGAGCAAGTGTATGTGTTGAAACAAAGGGCCACCGAAAGGAATATTATGACATCAAGGCAATCTGGTTGTATCTTCTTCTTTCATTTAATATAAATACAGTGGCATGTCCCTTTCCCATAAAATCACTCTTATTTTATTACATGACTCCTTGATCACATGTTTAGGTCTTCATTGAATATATTATTGTTGCTTTCACCTTGGTTGATTTGTGTCATTGTAGATCCAATATCTCAAGACTACCAAAGAAAAGCAAGGACAGCAGAGACATGAGGAAGCGATGCCTAAAGGTATGTCATTTATTCCTTCCTTAATGATAAATTCAATGATTGTAACTTAGGGGAAGTGTCATGTCCTGTCCCGTTTTGTTCTAGATCTAGGTGGATCTAGGGAGATCTGTTAATATCCGCATAACCAATTTATCCGATAACAAAATTGGCGACTCCACTAGGGATACAACTCATTTTGTGTTTTTTTTTTGGCCATTTGCTCTTAACCTACTTTTTTCATTACCAACTAGTCTCTGAGTCTATCGGAGACCCTTATAGACTCTCTAGACCCAAAATTTCACTCAAAAGTTTTGTCCTTTTTCCAAATTTTTCTTGATTACAAACCTTATCGCACTATACCTCTCTATGGCATGCAAGAATCATTGATGTTTGCACCCTACTGTTCAGTTCAATGCGACCTTCTCGCACCCTACCTGTATCTAGACTGCGAGAATCCCTAATTCTCGCACTGTACCCCACTACCAGGCTGCGAACTCATTTGTAAAAGTTTTGGATTAGGTCTTCTTGTCTTTTTGATGCCCAGATTTGTTTGTTTATCTAGGAAGAACTTATTTTTCCTATGTTTGACTATTTCTTGACTTCAAATCTTGTGGTTGATTGGTTTTTGGAGATCAAAAACTCTTCTTAATCATTTTTTCCTAGTTTTTACCTCTTGACCTCTTCTCAACAAGGGTATAATCTTTGATTCTGATATCTAAGTGCTTGTTTGTTCAAGAGCCTTTGATTGGATTGAAAGTTGGGATTAATTGTCCTTTTAGATTGCTTGCTTCTTGGAAAGTTTTTGTCCATGTGCATTTGAAGAGATTTTTCTTGTCAGTTTCTTATTTTTTATCTTCATTGAAAGATCGATTTGGGTGTTTGTTGAGTATTTTATTTTCATTGGTTGCTTAATTTTTCTTAGTTCCATCCCTATTTCTTGGTTTCTAACAAAACATTAAAGACTTTTTCTTTTAATCAATCATTTATTCAGAAAACATTGGCATTCAAGTATTGAAAGAGAACGAATAGTGAATTTCCATTGTCAATGATTGTTTGCTACTACTTTTCAAAAGAGATCATACATCATAGTTTGCATTGTTTCAGAAAACTCCCTTTTCCCTGCTGTAGATAGAATTCATTGAACGGAAGTTTGTATCATTCATTTCTATTTATGCATTGTTTGGTTAGAGTCTTACACAACATTGGTTTCATTTCCATCTCCCTTTTGTGTAACAACAACCTTTAATAATATTGCACAACTTTAAAATTCAACTAGTAACTTTTGTAGGGCTCTTTTGCACCAACATTAGCTAGGCTAGAGCTTTGAAATAGGCAGTGAGACACACTCTCTAAAGTAAAAAACACACAATAGCATCTTTTGATAGGGAGTGTCAAATTCCATTTGCAACATTTTGTAGTGGGAATCCCTTCTCACACAAGGGTCAAACCTGAGGTCGCATTGAGATTGACATAGTTACTCACCCTGCTTTGTTTCTCTTAGTGTAGATATTGCATGTATTATGAGGCTCGCTTGAAGGTATACCCACAAGGATGAATGGAATCCTCTCAAGTTGATTTCAGGCTAGATACCCTGCCATTGCATGTGGATCTGACTATCCACTGTTCCCCCAGTCATAATTGTTGCTTGTGGTAATGTTAGTAGCCTATCTTCTTAGTGTCTTACACAAGGTGAATGTGGAGGGGTAAGTCTTCATGGTACCTGGAATTGACGCTGGCTAGACTCACTCGGGCTCCTTTGAGGGTATGCCCACGATTTTGTGTGGGAACTTGCACCAGGGTGTAAGTTCGTTAAGAAGGTCGTCAACGTAGCTTTTCCACCCTAGCCCAACCCCTTCTTGTTTTGACATCATGACGTTGGATTTCATCCCCAACTAGTGACTTCGGAATAGGAAGGTCTTATTTTCTTGGTTTTGATTCCTAGATTTTACTGACACGTGTTGTTTGTTTCCGTAAATTGGCCATAGAATTTATTTCGTGAAATTTTAACTCGATCACGATTGAACCTCCAAGCCGCTCACATAGAATGCAAGGACTACCCCCAGAATATTTGGAAGTTTCTAAGCCCTTGCCTACCAACTCACCAAATGGATCTCCTCAATAGAGTGAATTCTAGGATGTTGCCACTCCACAAGTGGAAAGAAATAACACTTTAGACCAATTCTGAATTACAAATTCTCTAGAGGGTTTGTGACTTCCTCTCGACTCTATGAGACGTATTGTTCAAGTGAATTCATCTGGAGATATTGTTGTTGAGTCTTCTAGATTACCAATCGGACCTTTCACATGCCCTGAAGGTTAGGATCCTTTTTGGACTACTGACATTTTTAGATGGGATCTCCTTGGCTCAGAAGCAGGTGTTGATATCACTGTCACACCTGAGCCACCTGAAACATCTGATTCAGACGCGATACCTTTTACTACTGCCTATTATTTCCCTAGTTCAGATGCTCAGCCAGCCAACCATATCTTGACTATCCCCCTTCAAATAACCCATTATTCAGTGGTCCCAGATACTACAAATATTCACACCAGGAATATGGTGGCTAGCCAAGCCCCCATTGGCATGTTGATTTCACCTAGACTCACCCCGACGCTTCCCCTCGGATATCATGCGTTGAATGCTTATATTCTCATTCCTACAAAAATCCCATCCGAGACTCCTGGCACTTCCATTCCTTCTAGGAACCATATTGTTCCTAGTTTTATTCCGACACTTCCTCAACCCCCTTCCAGAGGGTCTCTTCCATCCCTTATCAGAAGAACGAAACCTAGTGGCACCACCCAGTCTTTCACACCTAATTACCAGATTCATGTTGGAGGACAATTTCACCCTTGAGGCCAAACACAATTTCACCTTGGTGGTCAAATAACAATTGGAACACAACCTCCGATTGGAGGGCAACCCCTGCCTACCCCACCCACTGGATAGAATATACCTACAGACTTGGACCAATATTAGAACTATCTTATTCAAAATAATCCTCAATTGACTGGGGGAAAACAACCTCAAGATAACCCTTTCATACCCCCTAGTACAGGCCAACCATATCCAAGTCTGTCCAATTCCATTTGGGGCTTGAATACTTGACTCAACATCCCCATTCAAGGGAACAACCCCAACCAATATAACCCTATCAATTACATGCCTCCACACCAAAACCCGAATCTGCCCGGATCTTTGCATTCTATGAAAACTACTTACGGTCCTATTGGTATACCTATGGGACTTCCTCCCCAAAGTCACCAGTACCCCCATATGAATTGATAGTTACCCTTCTTAGCCACCCTGGACCTCCCTGATCTGTCTAGAATTTTAAATGATCCTATCCGTCACTCTCCTCAATGGCCAACCATACCGGTCAAGATACCTTCTGACATTCCTAAGTTCGATGGTAAACTAGGAGAGGTCCTAAAAAATCATGTAATGACTTTCCACCTTTGGTGTTCATCCAACTCTTTGATGGATGACTCTATTCGATTATGTCTTTTTCAGTGAACTCTCACGGGTTTTTCCACAAAGTGGTATATAGAATTACCACGAGGTTTCTTCACTAAATTTAACACCCTTTCCATGGCTTTCCTCACCCACTACTAGTTACCGATTCGATACGAAATGGAAACTAAAATTTTGAGTTCTTTCAAACAAACCAAAGCCACTCATATCTCTGACACATTCATGAGTGGCGACGATGAAAACGTCTCATCAAAATCGAACTTCCTGATAAGTTATTGGCAGAGTGGTTCATGAAATCATTCATGAATGACATTGCTTGTGACATCTCCATGGGTGGAATTGTCACAGAAGAATAGGCGATCAGTCATGCTCAATACCTTGACCTCATTTACTCACAAGCGGGTACTCTTTACGATTTTCTCCCCGATGCACCTCATCTTTCTACTACTACTACTTCAACTATTCTTGTTGCTTCTCATGTGGATGATGGTGTGATTGGCACTTTCCATGCCCAACCCCACTCTGCACAAGCCTATACCACCAACCCCAAGTCTGTTGCTTCTAATTTTCAACATGCTCCATCTCCTACTCCTCCTGTCGGCAATACTTCTGAGGTGAACTCTGTTCAATCTACCGCTGTTGGAAAGAATAAATCCAAAAAAGGGAAGGGTAAGAATAAGGAGGATAAAAATAATCCTCAATCTAAGAAGACCAAAACACAACCTGTTGACGATAAGGATAAGCGCAAACCCCAATACCCTTGTCTTATCTGTGGTGATGATCACTACACTAAGTAGTTTCCGAGACGAGCCGAGGTTACTAAGTTATTTCAAGGGAACCCAAAACTGCCTACCCTGACCGTGTTGTCACAACCCTTTCCTTCTCAAAAATAGGCCCAATTGGTCATTCACAACCAACCTTCCCTGTCCACTACATCCTATGTCGTAATGTGTACAGGTGATTCAAAGAAGAAGGACGTCACACTTACCACTCAAGCCAAATATTATTCTTCCTCCAAAGAGAAGGTTGATGAAATACCTCCTTCATTGGTCCAAACATCTCTCTCAGCTCCACCTACCAATGGTCCTCTTCATCTCGAATGACTGAGCCTAGATATAATTATTCTCCCTCCTCCAAAGGGTGTTGTTCGAAAGTCTTCTTTCAATCCTCATGCATGTGTTGCCCAAAACTACAGTATTGTAGAAGATCTGGCCCAAGCACCATCAACAATGCTAGCCCTCGAATTCCTTCAGAGTTGTCCACCCTACGGATACAAATTTATTAATTTTTGACTTGGAAGATTACATTCCAAGGTTACCCCCTCAACTCTCCTTCCAAATACAAGTTATTGTCTCCGACAAGAACATTTGTAGAATAGTCATCGATGAGGGTGCCTCGACATGTGTCATGTCTATTTCCCACTAGAAAGCCATCGTCTGTCTTCCCTTAACTGAATCACACAACACGCTCAAAGCCTTTAATGGCTCTGGATTCAAGCCTTACAGTGTTCTCCCTTCGTTGCCTATTACGTTAGAAGGCAAAATGGTCGATGTTGAAGTTGAAGTCTTTGACGCTCCTCTCAATTACAACCTTTAACTTGGTCATAGCTGGATCGATTCCATGCATGTAGTTGTGTCCACTCTTTCTGTGTTGTACGTTTCCCACATCAAGGAAAGGTAATTACAGTGGACCAATTGGCCTTCTTTAACACTGATACACATACCATCAACATTCCTTTCATTGTGAAAACCCCCCCTGGATATGACAATGTCGGTGTGGGTCTTCTTAAAGATTCCTCTTTGATGGTTACTTTCCCCATTCCACGACCCAATGTTCCACATCCGTTTGTTTCCTCGATCAATATGATTTCCACCTCTGTTCATGAAACCCCTGCATCTTATGACCCATGGATAGTACCCAACCCTGGTGATCATCTTCGCTATGGTGACCAAATGCCTTTGAGTCTGGTCGAATCAGCTTATCAAGCCATTCAATCGGCAACCCCTTCTACCCCCTCTCTTGGTGATTTATCTTTGGATCCATTATATGTCATTTTTCCTATAGACAAGATGATTATGTCTGGTATGTCCATCGAATATACACCTTGGGATGATGGACATCATCGTTCCATTCTCTTCCTGGAACAAGACACCATTGAGAGTTACCAACAGATCTCGACTACGTCGACCGTTGTCATCATTTCTACCATTCCCAAGTCTACACACGATATGTTCTACAAAGGGAACTTAAGTAATATCTCATCCACCATCCCCCTCGACATATCCATTAAACCTGGAGTTGTCGAAAATGTTCATATCGGAGCTTCGTATTCCAGTGACGAAGTTTTCACCTACAAGTCTCTTTTTCAATAATTTTGTGAGGTCTTCACATGGAGCTATGAGGAAATGCCAATTATTGACCTTGACATTGTTGTACACGAGATTAAGACATACCCAGGTGCTAAACCCGTCTGGCAACGCCTTCGTCTGGTCCACCCACATAAAGAAGCTGCTATCAAGCTTGAAGTTGAGAAAATTCTTAAAGATGGATTTATTTACCCTGTGACTCTAACTGACTGGGTTTCCAATCTTGTTCTGGTTAACAAGAAACAAGGTACGATCTGCATGTGCATTGATTATAGGGATATTAACAAATCTTGTCCTAAAGACAACCTTCCCACCCCCTTCATTGACCATATCTTCGATGATTGTGCCAGGAGTGAAATCTTCTCTTTGATGGATGGTTTCTCCGGATATAATCAAATCAATATCGTACCCGCCGACCAATACAAGACCGCTTTTATTTGTCCTTGGGGCACTTTTGCCTACCATAAACTACCCTTTGGTTTAAAGAATGTCGGTGCTACTTTTCAATGTGCTATGTCTTATGCCTTTCATGATATAAAGCACATTGTCCAACCATATCTCGATGACCTACTAGCTCATTCCATGCACTGTGTAGATCACCCCACACACCTCCAAGCCATTTTCCTTTGATGTCGGTTTTATCGTATACGCTTAAAACCGCAAAAATGTGTTTTTTGTGTAGAATCCAGCCAAATTTTGGGCTTTATTGTTTCACATCAAGGGATCCAGGTATATCCTTTGAAGGTCGAGGTGATTCTCAATATCCCTCCTCTTTCCTCACTTCTCCAGCTATAAAGTTTGCAAGGGAAGGAAAACTTTCTACGTCATTTCATCCCAAACTATGCTGAATTAACTCTTGGATTTACTCAACTGCTCAAGAAAGGTTCGGAGTTCGTATGGGATACCACTACCAAAAAATATTTTGATGCTTTAAAACTGACTTTAACCCGTACCCCATTCTTTTTCCCACCCGATTACAGTCGCGATTATTTCTTGTAACTCGCAGCCTCGGACTATACCATTGCTATGGTTCTAGTCCAGGAGGATGATTCTCATGATGAACATGTCATTTATTATTTGAGTCAGAGTCTCACAACTACTAAAACCAAATATTTACATGTTGAAAAACTAGCCTTGGCCACCGTCCAAGTTGTTCAATGTTTCTGGCACTATATCCTTTTACACAAGACTACTGTGATTTCCAATTGCAAACCTATGCAGCACATTCTTACATGCCAGTTGCTATGGGGAAAATACTCCAAATGAATCATAATACTCCAGGAGTCTGAATTAGAATTCAAATGCACTAAGTCCAAGAAATCCTTGGTGTTTTCCAAATTGATATGCGACCTTACCTGTTCTGAGATGGAAAATGTAGCAGAGGATTCATTACTCGATGAATCCCTTTTTCTGATCAGTTTCGATGACCTTTGGTATGGGGATATCATTATATGTCTCTAGACTTAGAATTTTCGTTCCGATTTGTCTAGCACTGACTACCGTCGAATCTGTTACCAAGCCTGTCAGTATATTATCCTTGGTGATACTCTTTATCATCGTGGGATTGACTCTGTTTTTCAACGATGCCTCACCTTTGACGAAGTCGAGAAAGCCTTGAATGACTGCCATTCTGGAGCATGTGGTGGTCACATGTCTGGGTATGCTACTGCCCAGAAGATATTACGAGTTGGGTACTTTTGGCCTTCTTTATTCAATGATTGTATAATCGTTGTCCAAAAGTGCCATGCTTGCCAAACCTACAACAACAAAATACGATCACACCCTACTCCTCTCCACCCTATAGTCTCTATTGGACCTTTTGAAAAATGGGGTATTGATTTCATGACATTTCACCCTCACTCGGTCGAGGGGCATGGATACATTATTGTAGCCGTAGATTATTTTGTGAAATGGGCCGAGGCAATGCCTACATTCAATAATACCGGAAAGACCGCAACACTATTCATATTCAATCACATCATTACTCGGTTTGGTGTTCCTCAAGATATTGTTACTGATCACAGTAGCCACTTTAGAAGCTTCGTGATGTCAGAACTTACCAAAAAGTTGGGTCTTCTCCATGAAAACTCAACACCCTATTACCCACAGGCCAATGGCCAGGTTGAAGCAATAAACAAAGTCCTCATTACCATGATTCGACGAATGATAGGGATTCACAAAACAAGTTGGCACATGATGTTGTTTTCAACATTGTGGGCTTACTAGACATCCGTTAAGTCTTCTACCGGGTTTACACCTTTCCAGTTAGTTTATGGTCTAGAATCCATCTTGCCGATTGAATGTGAGATACCATCTCTAAAGCTAGTCATTGAACTTCTCCCAAACACTTCTGCTGAAGAAGAGCACCTGTTATATCTTATGCAACTAGATGAAACCCGTCGTGATGCCACCCTAGTTATAGAAACCCAGAAGAAACATGTCAAAGCCCAATACGACAAACATGTCAAGCCACATGTCTTCTCTGAAGGTGATCTGATTCTCCTTTATGAACAAGATCGAGATGTGCTAGCAGCTAGAAAGTTTGAGGCTATGTGGCAAGGTCTTTATATTGTCAGATGAGTGTTGGAGAAAGGAGCTTACGAGTTAGTGGACTATGACGGTATCCCTTTGAGTGAACCCAGAAATGGGCTTTACTTAAAGAAGTATTATGCTTAGATCATTTGTGTATGAGTGCTTTTTTTTTATTGTATCATACTTTTTGTGTGTTACTTTAGTGTGCTTCTTCATTATTTGGTTTTTTCCCTCGACCGCTTACCTTGCGTTGTGCTTGGTTTCTAGATGTCAGAGTCTTCGCTACCCCACATTGGCTTCACCGAAGGCACTAGTCATAGTACTTAGAACCTTGCTTCTACTGCATGGGAAATTTATGCACCTACAAACAAACTTATCAGTCTATGAGGTGTTTTCCTCGGTCGTGTGACCGATAATATAGCATAATATAGCACCGTCATGAAATTGCTGACTACTGCTATTTCGCTTGGTATCTGCCACTGGGTTATACGACTTGATTCACAGCTAGTAGTGCTATACTTAAGTAATGTCTATGCTATCCGAAGTCCCACTTTATTTCGGGTATATCTATGAATTCACCTCCTGGAATGTCATTTTGATTACATCGAATATCAACACATTCTTAGATGTCTAAATACATTGACTGATGCTTTAGCTAATTATGTGTTAGACATATATCTAATACTTTTATAAAAACCAATCACACATCACATGTATTATACAAAACAAATTAAGCTAGTAGAAGCCGCATATA
>JASDQU010508207.1:61917-74618 GCA_032191745.1 Picea mariana
CTTCTCCTCATCTCTAAATGGGAGACGTTCCTGGCGGTCGATACGGCCCCACATCTGTGTCATCAAAAGAAATTTTTGATTAGTCCTTGGATCAAAGACATAAAAACATTTTACATAATGAAATTTGCAAAAAACATTAAAAAGAACAAAATGTGTACTTCTTACCTAATTCACCCCACTGAGCATCCTCAGGCAGAATCAAATCTGAATCTTCTCAGAAATCTGAGCCGACATATGCATAGTCATCGATCATTAGCATATGGGGCCTCAACCAGTCAAAAAATGGATTGTTATATTTGATTATAGGCCCTTCTATGTTCCGATCCATGAGGTTACATCACCTCAGCATCCTTGGATCCTGTGGGGTCAGTAAACCCCAATCTACCTGTAGATGCAGTAGTGGAACTCTCTCAAGGAATAATGACACCAAAAGTGACTCATACCCAAACTTTTTCAGGTTACCCCTTCTGCACTTTGTCACTTGCCTCTTCATACTGCAGAGAACCGCGTCCGACCAGTTGAAAACTCGAAGCTCTGTGCATTCTATTGCATATTGGAAATAGCTCTGGAGAGCCATGTGTGGAGCAACGCTCCCAGCCATGCATGCAATGGTAAACAAGATAGTCCATAAGGTCAGATTTTGGACACCCCAGATGGTGACTTTACCCTTGCTTCTCTTCGCCTCGGGAACACAATATTGATGAACATACTCGCTCATAGGAAGTTTGCCGCCTCTACCTCCGGTCAGAGTAGCGTGGTATCCATGTCATGACAACCCCATCAGAAAGTAGATATCCTCGATATTTAGTGTGAGTGTGTGGACCCCTACATGAAATACCTTTTGATCCACATCCCACATGTGGACTAGGTACTCTAACAACCTGAGTTGGGATCTCAGGCCCGGGATCCTGAAAATTTTTAAGAGCCCACATTCCTGAAGGGAAGCAACTGTACCCAGATCATTTCCGGCAATGGAATCATCCTCCTCGTGTTCTTTGTCCCTCCATTCCAACATTGTGATGATCAACACCTATAATGGAGCCATGAGAAGGAAGTTAGCTACTTGTTTTAACCTCTGGCATAAATTTTTATTGAGTAAAATCATGATTGAAAATCCATTTTTTGGCCTTCGCAGGTGAAGCTTGCACACAACATGAGATTCTCGCAGGTGCCCTGAAGCCCACCTGTGAGAACCTTAACACCTTAGGTTCTGGCAGGTCCCGAATGGCCCACTTGAGAGAATGCCTGAGCACACCCACCGGCCCTAAAATGGACTTAAACACTTAAATTTGCCAATAAAAATCAATTTTAATCCATGAAAAAGTTGAAGAATCAGGAGATTATCTCGTTGGCCAAAACCGTTTTCTGAATGATCGCTTGTACCTCCCACAATCAAGCAAAGAAATTTGGGGAAAAAAGAGGTGTGTTGGACAAGTTTTTGACAAAGTAACAATGAAATGGTAAAAAGGGCTTGTCACCCATATTTATTCACTTTTTTACTATTTCTCATTGATTTTTTATATTATTTTTATTATTTTGCTTAAAAACCTAATACCCTAATGGCCTTGTGAGTATGGTTTTTCACAGGTATGTGACCTAGAAGCTTGAACGATGGTGTACGAGTATTTTTTCCTTTTTTTCGTTACAGGTATGAATACCTTTATAGGGTTTTGTAGGAAAAACCTCAAGCTCAGTCTTTGTTCATTCTCGCACTCGAAAATATATGAGAATGCAACTGAGTATACTTTTCTCGTCTTTTCGTACTCGTCATGGTAACACGAAAACAATGAACATAAGGGAGTATCCTTTAAGATCTTTTCAAGCTCCATAAAAATGAAAAGATTGTCGAGCGATCTTGTTATTTTCACGCTCATAAAAGTATTTGAAGAAAACATTCGATGAACGATAGTTTATCACTTTTTCGGTCTCATCGAACTAATTTATGAAAAAATAATTGGGAGAGTTCTCTTTAAGTGTTTTTTAGACTCTAAAAACATGAAAACCCCTTGAGTTTTCTCTCTTTGGACTCGTTAAACAAACATTGAAAGGCCCTTTATGGGACCGAACCACTCCTTCCTAGTGTTCATTAAACATACTTCGAGGGACTCGTTCGAATGCTAAGCTTACATCGACAAGCATATGTTATCCTCCTCAAGCTTGTGTAAAAATAAAGAGGTACTTGCCAGAAATGGTGGGGGAAATTTTGGGAAAGGGATGTGTTTTAGTATTTGTATTAATGGCAGTAAGCATCACTCTTGAACATGACACCCCCTGTTCATCATTTGAATTCGGGTTGGGAAATCCATTTGTCTCTTGTCTGACTTACTACAAGGTCATGTCTTGGGTCATCTTTGAGTCAATGTTGCCAAGACCATTTTTATGTTGTTCATATGTTCAAGAGAAGTCCAAACAAGCCCTCCATTGAGTCTTCCATCTGTAGTTGTCCATTCTTACCATGTCGACCTTCCCTGTGTCTATTTCAAATCATATTCATACTTTGAATTACCCTCAAAATCTGTTACTTATTTCATGTCATTGATGCGGGATACATCAAGGCCCTCCTATGATGAGTCTTTTTCCATCGACTCCAACTCATTATCTAGAAATAAGACTTAGAAATCATTTAGTACCTTAGAACCTGCATGCCTTAATGACAGGTCTCTTTCCTTTCGACAGTGGATTCACATCATTGGTCCCTAATTGAGAGATTCCATCGAGTGTTCGACTTCAGCTCATTTATTCAAATTCGTTCGGATTGTACTTAGGTACCTTGGGAGTCATTGACATCAATGGTGATTTCCCTCACACTTGTTAACAGTTTTCATCAATGACTAGTAATCAAGTGGTTTCTACCATGTTCGACTTCGACACATGTAATCACATGGCTAGATTCATACTTTCAGATGATGGGATTGAAGACCCTAGGTTTCATTTTTTTGGTCCAGGATACGATGGAGTATATATGATTTGTATCGACACATAGATCCACATTGTATGTCGTGTGACTATGTCCTAATCTGAGTCTTCTAACATGGATCCACAATGTATTCTTGGTGGCTATGTAGCATTTTGATGACATGGATCCATAGTGTATGATTGGTGGCAATGGCCTACATTTATGATTTCATTCATTTGTGGTCTAAGCATGGGAATGCCTACCTCAGAATTGGTATTATATTTTGCAGATGCTTGATTGTTTGCAGGTTTTCGATTAGGTGCGTTCCTTGTTTCTGACACACACACACACAGATTTTACAAAGTATTTCGACTGTCACAAGTTCCAAACTCATACTTTGGGGGGAATTTTGTTACACATTATTTTGGTCACTCTGGTGATGTCTCTATAGTTATGTGTTCAGGCTCTCATAAGGACCTTTTGCCTGAGAAAAGTGATTGTTGTCTTCTTCTACAAAACATATTTTTAAGATGAGTTCACAGGCTACTTGTATTGTAGGGTGCGAGAAACCCTGATTCTCGTAGGCAACCCTATAATTGGAGTGAGAGATGTTCACAGTCTGCTCTATAGGTAGGGTGAAAACCTATTTCAAAGCTTAAAAGGAAGAGGAAGTTACGAAGGTTCTAGAAGAGGATCTTCTAAAAACTGAGTTGGCATTCGCATGGTTGGCATCCTATTGACTTCTTAGATTTAGTGGGATCATCCTCATCCCTTTAACCATCTCTCCTTCTCCTATATAATGAAAGGTTTCTCAAGGAAGAGGTTAAGAAAGATTGAATAGAGAATTGATGAAAGAATAGATTCAGAATTGTGTGAGGAATCCTGTTTGAATTGATGCTTGAGGCCTCCATTTTCCTATCAAGCCACAACGGATCTTCTTCATGCAAGTGTGGAGCAAGTGTGTGTGTTGAAATGAAGGGCCATCGATAGGAAGCTTGTGACGTCAAGGCAATCTGGTTGTATCTTCTACTTTCATTTAATATAAATACAGTGGCATGTCCCTTTCTCATAAAATCATTCTTACTTTATTACATGACTCCTTGATCACATGTTTAGGTATTCATTGAATATATTATTGTTTCTTTCACCTTGGTCGATTTGTTTCATTGTAGATCCGATATCTCAAGACTACCAAAGCGAAGCAGGGATAATAGAGACATAAGGAAGCGATACCTAAAGGTATGTCATTTATTCCTTCCTTAATGATAAATTCAATGAATGTAACTTAGGGGAAGTGTCATGTCCTGTCTTTTTTTGTTCTATATCTAGGTGGATATAGGGAGATCTGTTAATGTTCGCATATACCAATTTATTCGATAACAAAGAACAACAGGTACCTCAAAATCCTACAAGTGTTGTTAGAAGATCTACCAGGTTAAGTAGACCCCTAAATGATACTCTTCTTCATTGTATTATTTATTGTTGATCGATTCTAGTGAACCAAAATATTATGAAGAGGCAATGCAGGTAGAAACTAAAAAGAAGTGGGAGCAAGGCATGAAAGAGGAAATGGAGTCCTTGGTAAATAACTATACTTGGGACTTGGTTCAGTTTCCTATAGGAAAAAGATCATTCTAGAATAAATGGGTTTACAAGTTGAAGGAAGAAGATGGAGGAAAAAATCAGTACAAGGCTAGACTTTTTGTAAAGGGGTTTGCACAAAAGAAAGGTATATATTTTGATAAAATATTTTCTCCTGTTGTTAATATGACTTCACCTATGACTATTTTAAGTCTTGTGGTAGTAGAATATTTTCATCTTGAACAGTTACATGTAAAAACAACTTTTATCCATGGGGATTTGGAGGAAGATATTTATATGCAACGACCACAGGGGTATGAGGTCAAAGGGAAGGAAAATTTGGTATGCAAGTTGAAGAAGAGCTTGCATGTCCTAAAGCAAGCTCCAAGGAAGTGGTATTTGAAGTTTGATAGGTTTATGACAAAACAAGGTTATAGTAGATGTCATTCTGATCACTATGTTTATTTTAAAAGGCTAGAAAATGGAATCTATATTATCTTGTTATTGTATGTAGATGACATGCTTGTTGTGGGGTCTAATATGTAGGATATAATTTTTCTCAATAATAAATTAGCTAACGCATTTGCGATGAAGGAATTGGGTATTGCAAAGAAAATCCTTGGTATGAGAATAACAAGAGATGGGGAAAGTCGCAACAGGGTGAGTACATAGAGAAGGTGTTGACAAGGTTTAGAATGCAGAATGAAAAACCAATTAGTACATATTTGGCCATCCATTTAAAAGTAACTAAGGAAATGTGTCTCAAGACAAAGGAGGAGATAGAATACATGTCCAGGGTCCCTTATTCATCAGCAGTTGGAAGATTGATGTATGCGATGGTTTTCACAAGACTAGATATTGCACATGCAGTGGGAGTTGTGAACAGGTATATGAACAATCCAGGTAAAGAACATTGGGAGGCAGTAAAGTGGATTCTCAAGTTTTTGAGAGGCACTTCTACTCATGCATTATTTTTTGGAGGTTCAAACATTGTTCTACAGGGATATGTTGATTCAGATATGGCAGGTGATAAATATAGCAAGAGGAACACCACAAGGTATGTCTTTACTATAGGTGGAACTGCAATAAGTTGGATTTCAAAACTGCAAAAGGTTGTTTCACTTTCAACAACATAATCAAAGTATGTTGCTACTATAGAGGCTAGTAAATAAATCATTTGGTTACATAGGTTTATGGAGTAATTGGGAAATAAGTAGGAGGATATTAGGTTGTACTGTGACATAGAGAGTGCCATTCATATTGCAAAGAACTCAACCTTCCATTCGAAGACTAAGAATATACAACTTAGGTACCATTTCATACGATCCTTCTTGAAAGATGGACATTTGAAGTTGGAAAAGATACATACTAGCCATAATCCTATAGACATGTTAACAAAGGGAGTAACCATGGAGATACTAACTTCCTACTTAGTTTCGATTGGCCTTCAAGCATGAAGGGGAAGATGAGAAATTTTCCAGGTCCAAGGTGGAGTATAGTCCAACATGTACAAAAAAAATGGAGTTGTTGTGATCAATATCCAAGTGGGAGATTGTTGGTTGTGGAGCTTGATTATATTCCTGATTCATAGGTTTGTTTTAGCCGTGCTTGGACCCCATTCCCTAACCGGGAGAAGGGGCGGGGGGATTTCCCCCCCACAAATGTTTCCATGGGGGTCTATGGGGGGGAGGGGTGATGACAATTGTTTTATTCCCCCTCTGGCAGAGGATTTGAGGGCAGCACCCCCAAAACGAAATATTGGGAAAAATTTCCTTGTAAAATATTGTAATTTCATAGTTAATATGGACCATTCATTATAAGGTCGCAGATCTAACGATAAAAGTTATGTTAGGGATTTTTTCCCTAGAAGTAAACCCTATTTTATGAGGGAATTGTATTGCAGCTGTGTATGTGTGTGAATATTGTATTCTGAGAAAGGAGACTATGAGAGAAAGAAGAGGAAGTTACAACATGTGTGTTGTAGGTTGTATCCCTTTATTTTCTTGGATAATAATAAGGAAGGACCTGACAATTTCTCTGGTGGACGTAGCCCACACTGGGTGAACCACGTATATCTATATCTCTATTGTATTGTGTATATTCTATGTTTTATTTCCGCATTTGTTTTATTTTATTTCTCCATGATATTGTTTTTATAACAAGCATATGACTATATAATCAACCACCTCTTTCTTCATACTTGGCCAAAAATATTGGCTCTATGCAAGTGCAATTATTTTCTGGTTACTTGGATGCCTAAAATAAAACACATTACGCATTTGCTTTAGCACCATATATTCCATCTCTTAAGAGTTAGTAACATAAACTCTGCCCTTGTACATAAGGATTCCATCCTCTCTAATTTTCTTATGATTATTACTGTGTTGAAATTTTTCCTTTGTTTCCCTATAGTGTTGATCTAATTTTGATGATTCCAAAATTTTGTCTTTAAAATTATATTTGTACATGCTAATGGTTGTAACATGCATCTCATTCACCCTCCTCCTAAGTGCATCAACCACCTTGTTCTCCTTGCCTTTGATATGCTTTAACTCAAATTCATACTCACTAAAGAATTACAACCATCTACTTTGTCTGACATTCAAAGTTGGTTGTCCAAATAAGTAACATGAATCTTTCACAATTCAAAGTCCATTCAAATTTCACACCCTTCTTTTGCAAAGAAGTGGTTAGGTGTGCAATATTTGAAAATATCACAATAAATCTTCTATAATAACCCGTGAGTCTCAATAATGACCTCACCTCTAAGGCGCTCTTTAGAATTGACCATCCCTCAGTGAATTTTGTCTTCTCAGGATCCACTACTATCCCTTCCTTTGAAATGATGTGGCTCAAATAATGAATTTGTCTCTGATAAAATGAGCACTTTCTTAGCTTGACATACAACCGATGCTCCCTTGATAATTGTAGCACCATCCTCAAGTGCTTCTCATGCTCTTCTTTAGACTTAGAGTAAATAAGTATGTCATCCAAGAAGACGATTACAAACTTATCCAAATAATTTTTGAAGATACCATTCATTAAATACATGAAGATAGCTAGTGTATTTGAAAACTCAAATGGAACCACTATAAACTCATAATGATCATATCTTATTCCAAAATTCATCTTGTTGATATCTTCTTCTTTAATTCTCACATGATGATAGCCTAACCTGAGATAAATCTTGGAAAATATATTTTCATCCTTTTGTTGATAAAAAAGATCATCTATCCTTGGCAAAGGATACTTATTCTTCATAGTCACCTTGTTCAACTACATGGAGCCAATGCATAATCTCACGGTACCATCCTTCTTTTTCATAAATAATACTAGGACACCCCAAGGAGACACACTTGGGCATATATTCGCCTTATTCAAAATCTCTTCAAGTTGCATATGAAATTCCTTCAAATCCGATGTACTCATACTATAAGGAGTCTTGGGTATTGGGGCTTCTCTAGGCATCAAATTAATAGAGAAATCAACATCTGTTTTCGGTGGCAGCCCCAATATCTCTCTAAATACATACTCAAATTACTTTAGAACAACATAGTCTTCAATGCTTGACACTTTTTATTTAGTTGTCTCTTCCATATGTGCTACAAATATTTGGCATCCTTTCCTGAAGCTTCTCTTCAGTTGTAAGGATGAAATTTATCTGATAGATACTTCCCTTGGTATGCCTTGAACCATTCTAAAGTTCCCTTTCTCATCCAAATCTAGGATAACATGATTCTTCTCCAACCAATCCATACCATTGAGGAAATCATATGAACCCAAATGTATGATATTCAAATATGGTCTTGTGCTAAGTCTGTTCATGTCCATTGGACATTTCTTAACCAAATCATTAATTCTTCTTTAAGCTCCAGTGTCTAGCTAAACCAACCAATATTTCCCAAGTTTTCTTCTTGGAAAATAAAATCTTTCCACCAACTTAGGATCTATATAACTATGACTAGATCCCGAATCAATCAAAATAGAAATAGGTTGGTAATTGATATTACCTTCCACTTCAATCATGTGAGATTGAAATTCAACTTGCTTGTTGTCCAAGGATGAATAGATCCTTGGCATGATTCTACCCATGTCCTCAACTGTATCAGCCTACTATACATTGTGAATAGTCTTCACTCTTTCACCTCTATGAGGGAAATCTATGTACACATGATCTCCCTCACAACCCAAACATTTAATAGGCTGCTGCCTTGTTCTTTTCCCCAATTTTTTTGTCATTCTAGGCTCATTTGGAGTTGGATGCATCTGAGAATTATTTTTAAAGAATGGAGGCTTTTTCCCCTTCTTCCACTACTCCATTTTACTTTTCTTCTTCTATTCCCAATCCTTTTGAAAAGTTGGTATTCCTCTATGTTGATCATAGAGGCACTTAGATCTCCTTTTTATTTCCTCCAATGTCTTGGGGTCATAATATTGTATCTTATCACTGAATATTGATGGTATCCCACTCTGAAATATTTGAATCTTGACCTGTTCATCCTTGATGAAGTCAACATACTTCTACAGTTCTAAAAATATTCTATCACACTTGTCCATGGTCATGCTTCCAATCTTGAGTTCAAATAAATCCATCATCTTCCTATCATAGTAATGCTTCGACAAGTATTACTTTTGAATTTTTTTTTTGAACTGTCTCCAAGTGAGTTTCTTCTCATCAATGTGTTGTACTTGCACAAGTTGGTCCCACCACATTGATGCTTTTCCCTTCAAATAGTAAATGAAAAATATTCCTTCTTCCTATGAGGAGTAATTATGTAAATAAAAATACTTCTGCATCCCCAATAACTAAGTCTCCACATCCTCATCCTTTTTTTTCTCACCATCAAAGGTAGGTGGTTTGATCTTATTCATTTCTCCTTGAACTTCATCTACCCCAGACCTTCTGCAATGATTTCTAACAAGAGATGGACTTGAACTACAATGTTATCTATTAACTTAATTCCTTGGTTAGTGATGATGATGTCTCTCAACACTTATATATTCTCTTATCTTATCATGAGAATTTTGGCTCTTTGGCTTGCTTGATTCTATCCCCTTATCTACTTTCTTCTCTATTATGTCCAAACTCTGCAACAACATGATGTTGATCCCATCCTCCTACTACTTGGATTTCATAAGTATTTCATTATAAAATTTATAAATCTACACATCTCTTTGGATAATCTTTATTTTTCTACCAAATTCATGCTCTCCTCCTTGCCTTCTCCATGCCCATTGGATTCTGTCCTTGCATTACCCGTGCTGACACATAACCCCCAGACTTCATCTTCATGGTTGTATGTCCTCCATGCATCTTCCATGACTCTAGTCTCTATGATTCTTCTGATCTGTTCTATTTTCCTTTAACTTTGCAAAATGTGTTGGCAATATTGTTTTTTAGACTATAATAATTTAACAAATCTATCAATTTATGCACCATTCTTCCCTTTAAATACACTAGAAATATTATTTTTGTTTTCTTGTGAATTATATAGCTCAATTCACATTAATGGGTGATTATATCGATCCATCTATCCAACATATTTCCAATGACTTCTTTCTATCTCAATTCTGAGTCTCGAGCAAAAAGTTAAAATCATTTCATCATTACCTAATTACCCCTTTGCACAATTTTCAACTAGGTGCAATTTTGGCTATGTCAATGCATCCTTTACACTAGATACTTTGGGAGTTTGACATGATCTCAACTGGGTTCTTTCATGACCACATTTTGGAAAATATGACCAAGTTTCACCTTCATCCAAGCTCTAAAATGCTAGTTACAACTTGTTGAAGTTTTGGCTAATTTACCTATTTTAGCCCTGAATGCTACAAATTCATTCTACCTTCTCCTGTGCACTTTTAAGTGCCTAAATTATGAATATAAATCCATGGATGTATTCCATGGCTCAATATATTTCCATATGTTTCTCCTGTGCTCCATTTTGACCTCTGAGCAAGAAGTTATGGCCTCTAGAGTGAACTGGTACCCAAAAATTACCTTACATTGTTTGGCCTATAACTCCCTCATATGAGATTCGTTTGGCAAACAATTTATCTTGATAGAAAGATCTCTTTGAGATCTATAATTTTAGAAGAATAAAATGTATTTTTTGGAAGGACACACAAATTTATACAAATTTTATCTTTAAAAATTGCTATTTAGGCCTTCAAAATTGGCCTACAAGAATATGACCTGAAAAATACTGAATTTTTCTGTTAAATTCCACTATTTTTTGAGAATTTTTTCCACACTTTCCTGGATGGGATGATGATGTGGCATCCCAGGTCCAATTGGAACCCTTGAAATGATTCCATGTCAGCCTTTGGCCATGCTATATTTGCCTCTTCATCTCATGTCTCCCTTCTCCTTCTTTCTATTCTTCCTTCATTCTACCTCACACAAATATTATTAATATTTCGAGCCCCGAAACTCATGGTTATCCATGCAGGAACTTCCCACTGGTCACAGGGATGGGTGGGCCCCATAACACACCTATTTTCCTAGATTTCACTTACTTGCACGTCCATCCAATTAGACGATGGAGGATCGGGAGGGGTCAACGATGATCAATAGTCGGGGTCGCATTTTGGCCCCACTTGACATGCCAAACATTAACAAAGGGGCTGGGGGTCCAAAATTAAAACTTCATGGTTTCAAATCAATGAGGTGGAAAACTATGGTTCATTTCTACCCCTTCTTTGGTGGTTTCCAAAACCACCAGGGGACCCCCTCAAAATTAGTGTTCTGCGTGTTCGAGTCACTGTTTCGCAGGACAGGATGAAACCCCGTCCACCATGATTGCATGTCATATGACACCTACCAATATGTCCCTCTTGGACTACCACTATGGATTTACATGTCACCCTTTCCATGTCATCTAACACATGGCCTCCACGTCACAAATACATCACCATATAGGAAAATACCCAAAATTTTCCAATTTTCAAAATTTCTAATTTTTTCAATTACGCCTAATTTCATAATTATTTCCTATTGCCACCATTGAATCTCTTTAATTATCTTCACTATGGAATATTTTGGTCCTTTAATCATCAATTTAACTTCTACACCCAAAATTTGACTCATCCACATTGAATTCTCCATGGATTGTACTGCATAAATTGGGGCTTTTTACCAATTTTGTCCAATTTCTCCCAATGATGCCATGGATGTGTTATACATTCTGAATTTCAACCAATTACAGGCCAAAAATTCCCAATCCAATATTGAAATTTGGGATTTTAAATCCTCGGTCTCGATTCCTTCAATTACTTGTGAAATTTTCCATGAATTCTTCCCAATTTCACTGTAGTAATTTCATCAAACATGTTACAGACATTCGTTTTTGACATTCTGTCTAACTTTTTGCATACATACTCTGCAATTTCAATTATGTACTCTATCTTTGGCCCTTGCAGTTCTAGTGTTGAAACTAGAGCTTTGATACCACATTGTAGCATCCCCAACCCCAAGCTAGGCCATGCCACACAAAATTTCACCTCTTTGATACCATATAATTAATAAAACTATCTGCAATTGAAAATACTTATGAAATCTAACAACATACATATACATGCATAATTATATAAAATTAATTCACAACAAAATTAACTTAATTAAACACATAGTGGAAACAAAAACACTTGAAAGACACTTATGTTTTATATTAAAACACTGACTGACTACAAACCTCAGATGTTCCTCCTAGCCATAGACTATGCTTCTTAAGAAATATCAGCATCAATTCACCCCCGAGCTAAGGCTAGAAACTCCACCAGGGTTCAGGCTTCCTAAGACAGACTAAGGTCTAACATATAGCCAAATTAATCTTAGGTCAAGGTTCCAACTTCAACAACTAGCATACAACCTCTCGTTTCCCACAACCTATCTCACCCCAGGAAGTATACCCCTTCTCTTCCCAACCTTCGACTGTCCCACTTCCCTTTCGGGGCTTTAACAACAGGCTAAGCATAAAGTATTAGAGATTTGTATCTATTTCCTATCAAACATGGAAGCAATTCCTAGTAGTTATCTCACCCAAAGAGAATGCTCACGGGCCTGACAACCTGTTGGCAGCCAACCCAATTTTTTTTTTTTGATTACTCTCAAAAGATGCCTACACCCCTTGCGGTATCGTGACAAATCATTGTCGCATTGTGCTAATGGACATGTGTCTCGTTTTTGCAACCATTACAATTCAATTTCGACTCAGTTTTCACA
>JASDQU010508211.1:26194-36601 GCA_032191745.1 Picea mariana
ATCCTAGATCTAACATAACATCTTTAATCTCAAACTCGTCTAGCTGGGATACTAGTCTAAACTCTTTTCCAATTCGTACTTTCCTTCTCTGCACTCTCTAAGTACTCTTCTCAGGAAGATTAGTCCTTATTCTTGCTTCTGTGGGTTCTTCATTCCCTAGAACTAGGTATAGTGCATTGCACAACTTTTCTGTTAATAGGTCATTCCCAAGGATATCATAAAATAACTGAAACCAAAGGTCGACTACATTTTGTGGTTACTCAGATTGTCTCAACATGACTACAGGGTTTTTGGGTGTATGGGGTGAAGCAGAGACTTGCACAATATTAGGGTAAACAATAGGATGAGGGGGTTTCTCTTGTATCTCAGGGATAGGGATATTCTGAAATACTTCTATGGCATTTTTAGATAACAACTTCTATTTCAGAGGATCATACCTTTCTTCCTTAGGTGCTGCTTTCTGGGTTTGAGGTAAATTATTAGCATCAACTCTAGTCGTTTCCCCTCTTCGAGTGATGATATTAAGGTTGGGAAGTTGTCCTCTAATATCTCTCTTGATTTCTGAACTGATGAGGTTAGTTCCTCATTGACCTACCTGATCTTCCCATTTTTCAATTAGTTTTGGGCACTCTTCAGTTGCGTTCCCATTGGTTCTGCAGTGACAGCACCATGACCGCCTCAGATGAGGACAATATCTAGCCATATGGCCTTTCTCATCAAAATTGTAGCATCTACTTGGTCCTCTTCCCCTAGTTATTTCTCCTTTGAAATCTCCTCTGACTCCACCTCCTCGATGTCTTCCTAGTCCTTGAGGGGTTTCATTCACCCTGAATATTGTTCGATCCAACTTGCCCATAAGCACATCCAATGCTCTAAAATGTTTATTAGTATGTGTGGTAGATGCGCAAAAATCACAATGTACAATATTTGGTACTTTTGAATACTTCTAAATAATGAGGCACTGTCTCAGCCCATGCCCATGGATTCGACAAATCTCACAATACTCAATTGCTGGAGCTGCTCGGCTACTTGGAAAATCATGATATGGGGTGGGGTTATGGAATGGTAAATTCATAGATACTTGCACAACTCCTCCCATGGGTCCTAGTGGGGGTCCGATCGGATTCTTATGAGGTCCCATTACCCTCATTCATGGACATTCATTCACCATATGTCATTCTACATAACATCTGGTACACTAACCCTATAGTTGTCTTGGTCTAGGTATCGTCAATTCTTGAATCATTTCTATACGCGCTGATATTTTCCCTTGTAATTGCGCCAAATTTGCATCTGTTGGGGGTCTGGTCACTTTCAGGCTCCTCAGATATCCTTCCATGGATTCAATCTTCATTGATTGTTCCAAGGCATCTATCAAAGTGGCTATCCACTGTTTCATTAACCGAATCCGTGTCAGAGGTAGCAATCCCAGAATATACCATTCTCTTTTATGTTCCTCATGAATTGGATGCGCTAACCTCCCTATAACATCTTTAAACTTCTGGATATATTCCTAGGATGATTCACCTTCCCTTTGCTGAATCTTGCGCAACTCAAACAAAGCTTGTTGTTTTGACCGAGGTAGCTTAAAATTTTCTATGAACCTTGTTTGTACTTGGTCAAGTGTGAACGCTTGAACTTCCATTCCTAGCACTCCTGGATCAATAACCTTCATGTACCATTTGAGAGAATGACCTCTCAAGGTAGTTTGAACTCAACCAATTTATTCACATCCAGAGTCCCTCTCGACCTCCAGATTGCTTCACACAAGAACAAATGCTGCTCAACATCTTCGTCTTCCTTACCCCAAAATTCTAGTATCGAGCAATCAAAACTCCCGCATGACCAACCATTGCTGATCTTGCTGCTTCTATCAAAATAAAACCTAACGGTCCTAGTTGTGACCTACCAGGGGATCCCAATATCCTCCTTGTACTCGCACTTCCTGGTTGTGATTGACTAACTAGTTTTACTGAAACATAATTAGCATACGATGGTAGTATCGAATTTACCACTTGTATAGAAGACACTTGGGGTATGGGTGATTTGGGGCTGGTGCCACTGGCTTCAGGGTGGGTTTATTTGATTTGTGGGGTCTTGTTCTCTTCCTCTGGAGCGGTCTCTTCAGCCAAATTCTTGATCTTTCCTGGCATTAGGAATAAATCTTGTCTTTCCTCTTCTTGATCCATGCTAGATTCCTTCTCCCTTGCTTCTACACCTTCTCCTTCTTGTCCACCCTCCCGGGGAATTATTTATCTTTGTGCTTCTCTCTCACTTAATCCTTGATTGGCCAATATTTCCTATCTTCTCATCTTCTGCAACTCTTCCATCTGTCCTTCCTCTAATTCTCCTGGTCCAACTTATTTCCACAACTTCTCAGATTGTTTTTCTTCTTTGTTTATCTTACCATGCCACCACTTCTCAACTATGGTGGCTCTTTTCAAGGCTTGCTCATCTCTTGAGTCCATTTATGAATGTTTCCCCCATTTGTCAAAGAACCCTCTCCCCTCTCTCAAGCCATGAATCCACCCAAAACTCGCCCTACCCCAAGCAAGGGTGTTTATGCTGCTATCTTAGTCAGGGACATAGTCAACATCCCCTCTTCCATCAAGAAAACCTTAATCCACAGGGGGAATTCTCTCAACAATATTCCCCTTGTGTATTTATTTAAATCTACTTCTGCTCATGAAAAATATTGGTGATTCTCAGCTGCAAACTCCATAATGTAACCTTCTAATGTGGTATTGACCCATAAATTAATCACTCGTGTGACAGGATGATCCATTCAATGAAGTGCTGCAATATTTTTGGTATCCCAAGTACAGGTCCTCTTGACTCGTTCTTGGAATTATGGAGCTTCTTGGAGCCTATCTATCCAGTGGAAAATTTCTTCCTAGAACTTAACCCAAAATATCTCATATTGATCGCTCGATCTTTCTGAGTAAAAGGCTACCTCCCATGTATCTTTCATAGGTTTTCCTGTCAGCTCCACTTATTTCCATATGAAGGTGTCACAATTTCTCTCCCACCATTGGTGAATATTATATTTGTGAATATGTTGAAGCATTCTGCCTACAGGTTCCCTTCTAACACAGGTCCCAGAAATGAAACCATTTCGTTGGCGCATAATTAATCAGACCAGAGTCCTTCTCAGGATACCAACAAATGGTATCGTGTAGCCTAGAGCATTGGATTTTTCATGTCCTCCGAAGAGAATAAGTCTCACCTGAAGCACAACCAAGATAGAAGGATAGGGAAGGGAAAGCAGAATACTTAGGTAGGTTCCCAGAACCTTCAATATCCACCATGATATTACACAAGACAGACTAACTACAGAATAGATCAGAGCTCATGCACATAGGAACTAAAGATACTTAAGTTGTGAAAATCATTCATACACAGAAACATCATATGGAACTTATGAAGCACAAAGGAATACTGTAAAGATACAACACATGAGCATAAATAAAGAATGACACATCATATTCAAAATTTAGAATCCTTCTTTATATAGTATCTTCAAAATTATTGGATACAACTTCAGAGATACAAGTTAGTACTATGTTAGAGACCTCTATCTCTGGACTCATGGAACAGAGCTCTATTTACCCAAAACTATATGTAGATTTCATTTACAGAACCTTTTCTCAAGTAAAATCCAACCTATCAACAATAGCCAACAACAATAAGAACACGAACAACAACTCGAGAACAACAAATATTTTAATATCATGTATTTATCATATATATAAGCTTATTGGGATCTTCTGGATTTGAGCTTGAATGCTTTCTTGTTCTATTGAAACTGCTTTTTCCTTGTTGGCGTTGCACTGTTCTTTTCCACAACCGATTTCTGTTACTTTTCGTCTCTCCACTATCCATCTTCTTCTGTATCTTTCACAGCTCGTGCTAAACCAAAACTGGGACCGTAGTCCTTCTTTCATAGCTTCAAATACAAAAACAAAGGGCCCAACAACCTTGAAAGTATTGGCCATGATACACAAGTGGGAATTGATGAAGCAGGGAATTGATTGAGTGAATGGGTAAGGTGGAACTAGGATGTTTTATGAAGAAAACATAAAGCTTGTGTAATAATATATCTTATGCTTGCAAAGCATGGATATACACCTACTGGTGTACTAGATCTATATGGAGCCATGTGACTAGTAAAATAAGTCATAGAAGTGGTTAGAACAGTTAACTACTGTTGACAGTAGGCGTTTGAAGAAGGAAAATGCCAATTGAATGATATAGAAATAGGACACCATAGAATTTCCCCTTTCTAGAATGGGAACGACGGATATGGGTTGTGTCTGTAAGAATATCACATGGATCCTGAGAAGAACAACAAAAAAATGGAAAGACACCACTAGAGAGGAGACTGAACAAGAAGAAAAGAGATCAGAGAACATGCACGAGAAAAACATAGACATCATAATGAAAAACAAAAGAAAACATGCATAACTCGAAGAAGCTCGAGGATATATGAATTGAGCAAGAACCAGGGAATAGCAACCTTATTGAGCTATCATGAAACACACATAGTTTTTCATGGGAAAAAATTGAAGATAAGAAGAAAGTAGAGATATTTCCTTGGAGTATAGGAAGCTCATCTAAGTTATTGATGAAAATCCTAAGCAGAGAAGACCCCAATCCAAAACTAGAGTGATATAACTCCCTTTGCATAACATAGACGGGAACTTGACTCTACTTTTCTTATTCTCAATGGTATCTTGACTAGTTGATGGGAGGTCATAAACATGTTGTTCAGAGGCTAATGACACGGGTTGGCGAGAGTGTGTAGACCAAGCTTCTATAACCTTGGATAGACTAGGGAAATCCTTAAGAATATGGCTACCCTTACAAAGCCTGGAAGGGTACTTGGGCTTACGAGTTGTTTGGGTGATCTTGACATCATCAACACTCCCAGCATGATTAACAATAACTGGCTGTTTTCCAACATGTTTGAAAGTGGTCGGAGGTTTTGACCCTTGTTTATCTTTCTTATTCTTAATCTTCCTTTTCTTCTTCTTCTTATTCACTGGGTTACTAGCTTCAGAACTTTTACTCGATGAAGAAGATGAAACAGAAGGCGGCCTTGCAAGCAAAGAAGGTGAAGAAGACCTTACCGGTGAAGAAGGTGAAGGATCAACATGAGGTTGATGCTCTTGGGGGGTAGTGCTTGTGACTGAAGCACTAACTTCATTCGGGATTACCTGAGTGGAAAACAACCATATCAGTAATCCAATTGTGAGACCTGGAAGGCTCAAAGTAGCAATATGAGGAGGACCAATGTTTCCGTAAGAAGGAAGAACAAAAGGTTCCATTGGAAAAGGAGTTCCTTCATTGGTCATTCCGGGAACTGACACCATAAAAATAAAGATCCAATCTAGAGTCCACTAGGGAAAACAAACAACACACGTTAAAAATCTAGTAAGCAAACAAGCAAACAAGCAAACAAAGCCTTCTCACAATGAGCACACTAGCTGGTGGTGAAATCCAACGTTGCGGGAACAAAGTAAGAAGGGGATGAGATAGAGTGGGTGGAAAAGTTACGTTGACGACCTGCTTAACGGGCTTATGCCTTGGTGCAAGCTTCCACACATAATCATGGGTATACCCTCCAAGGAGTCCGAGTGAGTTTGGCCAATGTCGATTCTAGGTATCGTGAAGACTTGCCCCTCCACAGTCATCTTGTGTAAATACCTTAAAGAGATAGGCCACTAAGGTTACCAATCACTACAGTGGTGCCCGGGGAAACAATCAATAGTCCGATCCATGCGCAAGGGAAGGCTATCTAGCCCAAAATCAACTTGAAAGGCTTCCACTCATCATTGTGGGTATACCTTCAAATGACCCCCATAATATGCACAATCTCTACACCAAGACCAACAAAGCAGGGTGAGTAACTCTGCTAGTCTTAATGCGACCTCGCCATTGACCCTTGTGTTAGAAGGGCTTCCTAGGACAAAATTTAGTAAGTGGATTTAAATCTCCCTATCAAAAGATACTATGTTTGTTTGTAGCTTTGGAAAGTTATCTTTCACACCTATTCCAAAGCCCTACAACTAATCTAATGTAGGTTTGCTACCATAAAATATAAAGATGTCTAATCAATTTTTATAAGTGATTTATTTTTAAGGCTGTTGTTACTCAAAAGGAAGATGGCATGGACAATATGGTGTTTTGACCAACTCGAAAGTTATGCAAAGAGATGAAGATGCAATATTTTCATTTCGATGAAAGCTATGCTACAAGAAGGAGAAAACATTTATCATTCCCATATGCACGATGTCCCAAAATTTTAAAACTCATCAATATGAATATCTTCAAAAAATGATTCAAAGAGACTGTATACCAATACATGATTCATGGCCCCCCCCCGACCATGAGGGGGAAACATTTTCAGAATTTAAGACCAAAAAATTCCAAGAATCAGGCAATTTTGCTACTTCAAATGCTAGGATGCCCCCAATCTAATATAAAGCAAGAAATTAAATCTTTTTGTTTCAAAAATTTCACTAAAAGCAATAATGAACTTTCTTAAAACAAAGAAACCCAAACTAAAGGTTTTCTTTTAAAGTGAACTATTCAGAAGAAATATGATCTTTCCCTAAACAATTCTAAAGAAAACACACACTTTGTAATTGAAAGACACTCAAAGCAAGAGACTAATCCTTCAAAACCAAACAAAGAAAAGATGGCTAAAATCAACTCAAAGAATGTCAAGCAGGCTATAAATAGATCAATATAGGCTCCAAAAGTTCAATCCATCCGATCAAAGAAAAACTGGGCATCAAAAGATAACAAGACCCAATCCAAAATATTTTACAAACAAGTTCGCAGCCTAGTAGTGAGGTGCAGTGTGAAAATTAGGCATTTTCATAGTCTAGACACAGGTAGGGTGCGAGAAGGTCGCACTGGAATGAATAGTAGGGTGAAAAAATCAAGGGTTTTCGCAGGTTGTATACAGGTAAAGTGCGGGAATGTCTATAATCAAAAGTATTTTGGAAAAAGGACAAAGAGTCTAAGTGAACTTTCAAATCCAAAGAGTCTGGATGGATCTCGCACAGACTCAGAGACCAGAAAAAAAGAAATCAAAGCAAGAGAATTTAGAATAACTAGGAAACAATCCTATCCCCAGTGGAGTCACCAATTTTGTTATAGGATAAATCGGTATATGCGGACACTAACAGATCTCCCTAGATCCACCTAGATCTAGAACAAAACACACTAGAACATGACGCTTTCCTTAAGTTTTAAATATTGAATTTACTAACTAAAGAGGGATAGGTGACATATCATTTAAATGCCACTTCCTCTCACCATCGCCATCTTAGCTCCGTTCCAACACTCATACAATGATGATCCTGCAAAAGAACACAACCAACCAAAGTGATAGTAATATCATAAACTCAATATAAACCTATGTATGTGATTAAGGAATCATACAATAAAACACAACAAGCTTTATAGGAAAGAATTATATTACTGTATCATATTAAATGTGAAAGAAAGATTACAACCATGGCCTTGATGTCGCAAGGTCCCTTCCAATTGTCCTTTGTTGCCCACACACTTCCACTCCAAGAATTCTGAGAGCATAGATCTGATAATATTCACGATCTGTATTGACAAGGTGGCTCATCTAGCCAAGCTAACAATATCCAAAGCTCAATCCAATCCAAACTCCAAACTCCAAAGCTAACCTTCTCCATGAGAGCTCCTCTCCTTTTATAAGTTGAAGAGGATAAGGTGAGGAGGTTAGGATGATCCCACTAAATCATGAAAGTGAGTAAGATCCAAACCATTCAGATGCCACCTCACCATGGAAGTTTCTCCTTCTAGAAACATCGAGAAGATGCTCGTTTTTCCCACATATGAGCATTTTCGCACCCTGCCTATATAGCAACCTGCAAACACTTCACGACCTAGCTATGGTGCAGCCTGCGAAAACTAGGCATTTTCGCAACCTAGCTATAGTGCAACATGCGAAAATCCTCTTTAATAGGGTTTTTACAAAGGGAAATGCAACTTCTTTTCTCAGGAAAAGTTATTCTCCCTTCTTTCTTTAGGAATCAGGCTACTGACCCCTTTGAAGGCAACAAATAGGTTTACATCATTAACGGTCATAGGGATGACGAAAATAATGTGTAACAAAACCTTATAGCCTTGGAGAAAAGTTTGCAAGATATGAAAAAATCATCATTACCCAGTGATGAAAACTTCCCAATATCGGTAAGTCCATGTGAGGAGCGAAGGACCCTAAACGTCGTAGAACCCTAATATGTATGTGGAAATATTGCAAGATATGAAATAAGCTCACCCCTGATGAGTGGAAAGGTTGATGAAGGTATTTGAGTGGTTTCCTAACTTTTGGAAACTCAACAGACTCCTTGATGAAAACATGAAATTGTCTAAGTCCGAAGGACATGTGCTAATTAGTGAAGAAAACCCATGTTAAGTCGAGAAATTTTGTGGTTTTTCATTTAGTGGGATAAACAAATATCAACCCTATGTTGGTAGGCATTGTCATCGGGAAGATGAGTCCTTAAACAAGACAATAGTTGGAACGAGTAGTTTTGACGACAAAGATGATGAAAGTATTGAGTGAGACAAGGACTATTGATCTGTCAAGAGTAACCTAAATAAGATCTAGACCGTTGATACCAGACACATCATCGTCGAGTATGGAAGGTCATAGTTTCACGAGATTCATTGATCGACATATAGGTGAGAGTTGATCTCCACTGTAGATTGCTGATGGACCCTTATGAGTGATAAAGGGGGTGATGTCATCATGTTGACATGACATGCCAGTGTGGCATCCATCATATTCCCTGGGGTGACAGGTTTCACCTGTTGAGTGGTCGGAGGGACTAGAGTGGTCCTGGAAGGTCTTGAAATCCTTAGGTCTTCAAATCCAACCTAGATTGTCAGATCTAGATGATGTGAGATCCTAGCCGTTCATTAGAGGATGGCTAGTAGAGGCCCAGAGAGAGGTTTGAAGGATGACTTGATGATGAAAAGGGGTCTTAAGGATTTAGCGTTAGCTGTTGATTATTGAGTTAGTATGGTGTAATGAAAACTGTCGATCATGGGTGCATCATCATCGAGAGTGGGTAGTTGGTAAAGTTGGAGTGAAGACTCCAAAGTGATGATGACTACAAAGGTTCTAGGATCGAAGTTAGTCGTTGATGGAAGGGTAGATGAGGAAATACCTACAACCATCGATCTATTTTGGAATTGTAACAACCCTAGTTAAATAGTTACATAGGGTTTATCAAGTAGAATTAATTAAATAATTATCTGTCCTAATACATTTTAGTTAAACAATGATTATTTATAAATAATATTAATTAATTAATTTTTTATATCTGTTGATTAATTAATAAATTAATTAATTAACTCATTAAAGGTTAGGGTAATGAATTAAGAGCTTAATAATTTTTATTTTATTTATTATAAAACTTTACGTATGCAGGGGGATGAAGCATTGAGTGGAGGGATAAGGTGATAAATGGAAGGATAAGGTAATAAATGGAGGGATAAGGTGGGTGGCATTAAAGGAGGGTAGGATTCGGTGAATGGAGGGGGATATGACTGGGTAGAGGCCTTCAGGAATTATTATGAAAATTTGGGGAGGAAGCATTATTTGGGGAGGAGGAATGTATTTCTTGGTTTGGATATTTTTTGGGTTGGAGTTTGGGGTGAACGGTTGCAGGGGGCACTACATTGCTAGGAGTTTTGGGCTCGGGGGACAGGAATCCTCACGGAATCCTGAAGCTAGGGAACTGGAAAGGCTGCTCCTAGCTGGCTGGGTGGTTAGTCGGTTTTGGGCAGGGTTTGGTCATAGCATCAGACAGAGTTTTGGGCAAAGCAGTAGAGAGGATAGTCGGATATTGGGATAATAGCATCAGCCAGAGGTATCTATATTCTGTTATGTAATTTATTAGATTGTTGTTCATAAATTTAAATTTATGCTGCTTATATGCTGAATGAAATGGCGTATTGCTTATGCTGAATAATCTTAATGTTTAAATTTACAATTTCTTTTAGGCTTCATTAAATTAGGTTCTTACAAATGGTATTAGAGCCGAAGTTCACAATCTGGGGCCAAGGGCCTACCCACCTACCCAGAATTAACTAAAAATGACCACTAAAACCCTATATTTACAACCCTTCAACAACGAAAGATAGCCCAGAAATGATACAGAAACCCCACGAAGAGAACTACCTAGAAACCCTAAAGAAAAGAGTGAGTGTAGAAGGGAAACAAGACCCCACACATCCCTTGTTCCATTCATCTTCTACCTAACCTGCAAATGGCAAAGACAAGAAAAAAAAAAGGCTGGTTATACATATAGAAGAAATATGTTTTATTGCATTATTGATAAAATCTAATAT
>JASDQU010508211.1:36872-55968 GCA_032191745.1 Picea mariana
ATATCACCCTATATTTATAGCCAACAAAAATAACATCCTAACTCACAAGTATTAATTACAAGTTCTTAGGCTAGTCTTTTATCAACCAAAAACTTGCTGAAAATTTACTTTTTATGTAATTTTATGAATATAACAGTTGCTGAAATAAATGTAAAGACAAAAGTAAAGACACCAAGATGATAATCAAGACAGACAAGACATAAAGAAATCCTTTATTTTATTCCAATTCACCAAAGAGTCATTTTCTTTACAAAATCTCATACAGAAATTTTGGACCAAAGTCAAACTTAGACATCCCCGATGGAACATACAAAAGGACCTCTGACAGAAAACCAAAACTGAACTCTAAAATCTAGATCAACTTGCCACAAATTGTTTCCCACTCGACTCTACACAATAGCCTTTGTTAGTCATGAAAACTAATTCACAAACATACAAGTCTACACAAACTATCAAAGATATATCAACACCTCTTAAAAACAAGTGTCTGAATGATGTAATTCATCCCTGAATATTGTTGTCTACAATAAGACCTTTCTATCATAAAAGATAATTAGGCTTGTGATGAATAAATGAATGAATGAAAACTGAACTATCTCAACATAAACTCAAAGAACAAACCTTAGTATGCTTATTCTTCTATCCTCCTCTTGTTCCTCCCTTCCCTTTTTCCTTTTAGCAAATTAAAATTGGTTGAAGTAGTTGAACCAAATCATTAGTTAAGTTAATTAAAATACTCAACCAACTTTTAGTTAGGGGGAAAAGTAATAATCATAATAAGGGTTATAATTAAATAATAACTAGTAGGTGGGACCCCTTGTGACTCCCATTAGTTATTAACAATCATAACATACTAGTCAATTAAGAAAAAACACACCTCCTTGTGACTCCCATCATCATATTAACATTTGGAAATTTATCTCAATAAAGTTTGCAATTATTTCCAAAATATATTACCGACATATCCAAAAATCATGCCATACGAAAATTTGAAGTCAACTATCATCAACAATAATAAAAAAACTTAAAATCCATATTTCCTGGTTTTTTAGGCAATCTTTCCCTTGTTGATGCTATCATATTTTAGTCCTTCTGAACCTGCCTTAGGCTATGTGGAATCCTTAAGCCTCATCTTGATGATCATATGAGAGCAATCGTCCTTCCAATGCAAGTGGGAGGACATGAATTTACCAGAATTATCTAAAGATACGGGAGGGGTAGTAGCAGCCTTCTGTTTGACAGAGGCGTAGTAGGCCTCAATTTTCATCCTTTTATTTGAATAGCTCATTCTTGTATGCGTGATTGATTAGTAAATAATATTTTAAATAAACATACATTATAACTCCTTAAAGTTATGAAATATATTTGGCTCAACAATATATCAGACTCATGCAATCAAATTCATACAAATTGTTTAACTGTCTATCAATGAGCAGGGGGTGAATAAAAGGTCCAGAGATATGTGAGGGGTTTGTATTGAGCAAAACATGATATGATGAGGGGGAAAATATGGTTACTGGTCAAAGACAACAACAATCAACTGTAAACCAAAAGAAACATCACTGTAATTCAACCAAGACACTGATATTGCCAACTACTTCAACATATAATCTTCTTGACTGTAATCAATTTTAGAGCATGGAGTGAAAAATGAATATGGGAAGGTGATGGGGCTGTAATTAGCGAAAAGAGAAAAAAATGGTGGGGATTGAGAGAGGGCATTGTTCATAAAATTAATTAAGTAATCCATATAATCATTCTCAAAAAGGAAATACACCAACCAAATGAAAATTGTGATCCATTAACAACTATTGTATATTAATTAGTTCACTATTCATAACCAAATATTTACACAGTTCCACTCAATCAAAATAGTATGCATCCCACAACAATCTGTAGGGGAGATATGTTTTCTCCCATTTATCCATAAACAATTTCCAAAAAAAACACAGTCAATTACTTTCATTTTGCTCATCAAATTCGGGCATAAAATCATGCTCGATTCTGTCTCTGCACTTATTTAATAATCAAATTGCATCATGGTCATACTATCACAACACTCATGCCTGTCACTGTGCATGACATTCATTTAACACACCCAATGGAAAATCAACACAATGGTCCATTTCAACTCACACTAAACTGGGAAATATACAACCATTTGACAAAACACAATTTCATTTCTGTGACTGTGCAGGTCCAAATTTTTCCTTGACTCTAAATATTTAAGATGTTGGGTTTTTCATCTAACACAATGAGGAAGCAAAGCATATCCGATAGAAATAATTGAAATGCAACAAGGCCAAGTTTAAAACTCTGTGACTATCTATGAGTGTGCAGCCTGAAACATCCATATCATACACAGTGGCAGCCAATCAAAACACAACGATGCAACATTTCTATTTTACACTTCTGAACACACAGTCACAGTATTAACTCGCCCATCATGCTTAGATATCAATTTAATACAGTATTGCTTCAAAATAATCAAACTGCAATCAACCATGTTGTGTAAAACATAGGCTCATCCCTAATGATGCAATAAAATAACCATAATGCATACAATGGATAGATTTGTTATAGTCATCCATGTCACAATAACCATTTGGCCCTAAAAAAACTCATAATCACAGTGACCATTATTCGTGGCATAGGAACACCACACATGCAAATGCATTACACATGTGCATTAATAAACAATTGTAACTAATGTCGAGTTTAACATCCCAATAATTTTCAATGCAAAAGATAGTGACTGTGTATCAACCCAAATCTTCAATAACCAATTCAATCCTATGATTATACTTAAACCTTCGTAACAACGAAGCGATGTTGTGACCCACTCAATCAAAACAATACTGGGTTATCAAAACACCAGGAGGGTTATTGTGTATTTGATCTGTCCAAATAACCGTGTAGTGTGTATCCATTATAATAACATAGACAATGACTAGATACCAAAACCAACATGATTGTCACATAACCAATTGGGCGAGCCTGTACTCAATTTTTTTGATAAAACATACCAATTAACCATAACCAATAGCAAACCCGACAGGCCCGATGGTATTCTCTATCAACCCTCAGACTGAAGGGGTTAAGGGTTTTCTCTATGGTCAACACAGGGAGAGCAGTGCCAATTCTTCTCTATCGTGAAAACCTCCAAGACGGACGGTGTAAAGACAGATAACACCACAATTTACTTCGTGGCAAGGGTGACGAATCGCATGACAGGAGAGATATGAGCAGAGAGTAAGGCTCTAATTCGGCATAGTAATGATACTTAACACACAGAGGGTATGACCCTCGTGTATCTCCAGTCAGACAACCACAACACTGAGGTGAAGACAAGGCTGAGAAAGAACAAAAAAACCCATTGCGTGACCTTTAGCGATGAAAACAACCAATGCCCAAGTGAACAAAATGCAATGACACAAAGTGCTTCCAACCATCAAAACCCACAAAATCCAAAGACTGGATACATCGATATGAATGCATGAAGACAACCAGCCACCCAAGACCAAACAAATACCCTCCATCTAAACCAACAGAGACCCTTATGGCTGCTAACACCCAGGATGACCGATAACACTATGAATTCAACATTAATGCAGAGAAAAACATCAACACTTCATTCCAAAAACCACAATTTTACACAATTGCAATACTTAAGGAAAGCACAAACCAATACACCTAAGCCAATATCCATTTCATAACCAGAGCAGACTCATGAATGGCCAAAAAAGACATACCTGTAATCAAACACCTTAAAACGTGAGTTGGTCGAGCGGTTCCTCTCTGTGAAGAAATTGGAGCATAACCACAACAACAAGGTTGAATAATAGCCCCACTAGGGTGGTGGCCAACAAAGGGAGTAAGGGTGACGTGTAGTAAATGCACGTCACCTCTACACTCAAGTTCATTTAATTTCTCAGTACACACCAGCTATTAAATCAACAAATCATCCAATTTGAGCCATGCATTGAAACAACAACCCTTAATTTCCAAGAGCGCCACCCACATCACATATTACCATTTCAATTATGCATGCCAACCCCAATAAATCGCATGTCTATCATATGTTAGCTAGAATTTACCATGATCCTTTTAATGAATATAGTGTATCATCTTAGTATAGAATAATTTCTTCCCCTTTCATTTTTGTTTACATTGCTTAATATCCTCTTAATTTTCCTTTATTGTTGTTACTAACATATATCTGTTGTAAGTGTCATAAGTAATAGATCTAAGAATATACAACAATGGTGACCATGAATAACCTAGGTCATTGTAACATAAAACCTTGAGCCTGGAGCAATAAAAGAAACATGTATGATACGCCTGATCTATCATTCAATAAAAACAAGATGTCATCATCCATGTAAGTAGTGTCACACGGTAGCATAACATCAAATAAGAACAAGAACTGATCTCCAATCTACAAGGGGTTTCCACTGTTATTGGATAAATCCGTAGGTGCGGACACTAACCGATCTCCCTAGATCCACCTGGATCTAGAACAAAACACACCAGAACATGACGCTTTCCTTAAGTTTTAGATATTGAATTTACTAATAGGAAGGAACAAGTAACATACCTTAGTATCGCTTCCTAGGGTCTTTGTTGCTTCTGCTTCGCTTTGGTGCTCTCTTGAGGTCAAGACCAAGACAACACAAACTAACCAAAGTGATAGCAATAGCATAAACTCAATAAAACCTATGTATGTGATCAAGGAATCATACAATAAAACACAACAAGCTTTATAGGAAAGAATCATATTACTGTATCATCTTAAATGTGAAAGAGAGATTACAACCTGGCCTTGATGTCGTAAGGTCCCTTCCAACTGTCCTTCATTCCCCACACACTTTGACTCCAAGAATTCTGAGAGCATATATCTGATGATATTCACAATCTATCTTGACAAAGCAAATCTCAAAGCCACTCCAACCAAGCTAATAATTCCAAGCCAACCAAAGCTAACAAGCTCAAGAACCAACAAAAGCTAACCCAAGCTAACTTTCTTCATGAGAAATCCTCTCCTTTTATAAGTTGAAGAGGATAAGGTGAGGAGGTTAGGATGATCCCACTAAATCATGAAAGTGAGTAAGATCCAAACCATTCAGATGCCACCTCACCATAGAAGTTTCTCCTTCTAGAAGATTCGAGAAAATGCTCATTTTTCCCACGTGCAGGCATTCTCGCACCCTAGCTATAGAGAAACCTGTGAACACCTCGCACCCTAGCTATAGTGCAACCTGCGAGAATGGGTCATTCTCGCACCTTGTCTATATAGCAACCTGTGAACTTCCTTTTTTATAAGGTTTTTACATAGGAAAATGCAACTTCTTTTCTCAAGAAAAGTTCTTCTCCCTTCTCTCTTTAGGAACTCAGGCCACTGGCCCCTCTGAAGGCAACAGATAGTTTTACATCATTAATGATCATAGGGATGACGAAAATAATGTGTAACACCGACCTATTAGTATTATTTAGCATTATAATAATAGGCTTCAGCAACACTTTGCGAGCAAAAAATTCGTTGTGATTTTAATCGTCAACAAAGTGGCGACTCCATAGGGAAATATTTTTTCAACAGATTCAAGACTCAAAACTCATGGTTTTGCAGACCAAGAACAATAATTTCAAAAGAGGTAACCAGAATAATTATGCAACAGGGGGAAGTGAGCGGATTTAATGGAAAAATGACCGGGAATTTTGGAATAACTTATGAAAAATGTTAAGTATGAGGGGTTTTATCCCTGTATGCATAATCATTCAACTAGAATCGGCTCTTATTTTAATTAGAAAAAATTAATGGATCTGCTCTTTTATTTCTCAAATGGATGAAGAAATGGAAAGAAGAAGCGGGAGATAACCAATCTCTTTATAAGACAGCAGTGAAAGTAGATAAAAAAATTCAAGTGTGTCCTCAAGGGAAACATCGTAACATTCATGTAAGATTGATTGTTATTGACTAACAATATCTCGCATGAGTGTCACTGTGGCATAACTAATCCAACATCTTATTCTTGACTAAAACTAAAAAAGATGACAAAATGCAAAATCTAACAAAATAAAATTGCAGAAAATTAAAATAGCAGAAATAAAGTGACAGAAAAGTAAAAGCAGTAGGAAATGCTTAAAAAAGAAAACATAAGTCAACTACTGTAAGAAGAAAAGAAAAATAACGAAAACTGAAAACAAAGCTAGACTACTAAAATACAGAAGATCTAGACATCGTTGGATATTTTCAAGTTAGTTCCACGTAATGCTTTAAGTGGGAACTGTTAGTGTTGTAGGAAAACAATTTCTCTTCTAAATCCTTTAAAATGTAAGAATTTGTACCTAAGACAAAAGCGATCTTGAAGGACCCAGCCATAATTTCTGAAATTTTGAATGTCTTCCCCTATTAGCATGAGCCGAATCCCATAGAAATACTTTTTCATCGACCTTAAACTTGACAGTATTGACGCACTTGTTGAAATACTTCTTAACGGTTTGATGTCTCCTTTTAATATTATCCAAATAAAACATCCTTTGTTCTTCCAAAGCTAGTAGTGCATTTATCCTTTGTGAAACATCTGAAGAATTTAATTCTTCAATCTCTAGCATCAACCTTAAGGAATAAATTTCCAACTCGATTGGCAATAGGGCTTCTTGACCATAAACAAGCTGAAAAGAAGTACAACCAGTGCTTACCTTGGCGGTAGTTCAATTTTCCCAGAGGGTGTAGGTGAGGAGAGTGTGCCACTGATGAGGCTTATCTTCGATGATTCTTACAGAAGTTTTGTTGGTAGATTCGGCCTGCCCATTTCCTTGGGGATAATAAGATGTTGAGGTTGAATGTTTAACCCCCAATTTGGATATAAATTGAGTCAATTTAGAAGAAATGAAACAGGGCCATTGTCTGTATATTATTTTCAAGGAAAGAAATTACCTGATCATCTATGGAATGCTTAAGTGGGAGGATTAATAGGACCAATAAAATCCAATCACCACTTTGAAAAGGGAAAATATGGTAGGACAGGTTGTAATGGCATGGCTGAAAGGCGTTCTTTCCTAACAAATTTTAGCACTTGTCACAAGACCTCGAAAAAACATAAGAGTCACGAAAGATTGAAGGCAAATAATATCCTTTTCTAATAATATTCAAAGCATTAGTTTTACTAGAAAAATGACCTCCTACATGAATGACAGAATTTGATAAGACATGCGCTTCGTGCAACAGTTTATGTGCATCTTCATTGTTTACACAGTGAAGCAACACACCATCAACAGATCTTCGAAAGAAGAAGTCTCCTATAATGACATATCTTGCAGATTCAAGACAGAATCTTCTCCTTTGCTGAGTGTCTAAGTTTTCTAGACATCTTTGGCTCTGTAAATAATAAACCAAATTCTTGTAGCAAGGATGTTCAGACACAGGAACAATCAAATCGTCAATGTAAAAGAGAGTTGAAAGGGAACTATCTTCTTCAACTATTTCTTCACCATTTTAAGCATGTTGAGCCAAGTGAAGGGCTAGGTCACTTCCCTTGATAGTGGTAGAAGTCACGATATTCAAATCATTCTCCTGGATCTTGGTAAGCGAATGTGCAAGATTTCCTGAAAGATAAGTTTGTGAGAGAAAAATGTTGACAGTAGGTAAAGGTACCTTAACCAACGTATGCTTACCTAAGATGTAGTGGAGAAATTTTTCAATGGCCTTAACATGAGTGAAAGCATGTTTCTCAATAAAAGAATATTTAAATTCATCATCAGATAAACTTTGACTCATATAAGCCACTAGTTTTTCATTTCCTTGGTCATCATTTTGCATGAGGACAACAGAAACTGCCTCCTCGGTAGCATTAGTATATATCATGAATTCCTTCTCAAAATCTGGCTTCGCCAAAACTGGTGTGGAACTGATTTCTTTCTTAATCCCTTCAAAAGTTTTTTTGACATCGTCTGTCCAAGAAAATGAATGATCGTGCTTAAGCATATTATGAATTGGTTTGACCATCATAGCAAAAACTGGAACAAACCTATGGACAAGTTAATAATCCCCATAAAAGCTTGGACTTCTTTCTTGGAAGTGGGAGTAGGAATATTAAGGATAACAACAATCCCTTCAGGATCAATGCTTATTCCTGAATCAGAGATGATGTGTCCCAAGATTTTTTTCTCAGTAATTTCAAAAATGGACTTGGAAGGATTTAGAGAAATGCCAAAATTCCTACATCGCATGACAACTTTTCTTAGATGACCAAAATGATATGATCAGATTTTAGAGTATATTGTTAAGTCATCAAGGTAGATCTGAATGATCTTACCGATCAAATTGTCAAAATATAATTGCATAGATCTTTGAAAGGTGGCACCTGAATTAGATAAACCATAAGGCACACATTCATAAGAAAATGTACCCCAACGAGTAATAAAGGTGGTTTTATATTTATCTGCCCTTTTTACCTTGATTTGATTGTAACCGGAAAAACCGTCAAGTAAGGACATCATTTGTGACCCTGGAACTTGTTGCAAAATCATTTCCATGTTAGGGAGAGGGAAGTGATATTTTATGCTAGCTCGATCTAATGCGCGAAAATCAACACATAATCTGATTTGACCAATGGTTTTCCGAACAAGAACCAGATTTGAAACCCGTTCAGAATACTTTACTGAAAAGATGATTCCATCCTTCAAGAGTTTTTTCAACTCCTTTTGAATAGTTGTTTCTAGCGCAGGGTTAATAGGTCTTTGTTTATGCTTGAATAGTTTTACACCTTCCTGAATGGGAATGGCATGTTGTATAAGACCAGGATAAAAACCATGAAGATTCTCATAAGACCAAGAAAAAACATGTTGAAATTCACCAAGCAGCTTGGAGAACTTCACTCTCTCTTCCTCTGAACATTTGGCACCTATTTTAACATTCTTTGTAGTCTCGGGTGTCCCAATGTTCAAGGAGATGGTTTCACCCACCTTCCTTTTTGACTCCTCTTCTTTTTGTTCCTCCTTGTTTCCTACATCACTTGAAGAAAATGATCTCTCCAGAGGAGTTAAGGCTTTAGGAATCTTGTTATCTTCTATGGATATAATTTCCTTAGGCTTAAAAGGTTCATTTTGGATAAAATCACAAATGATCTCATTGCTAGGGAAGACCTACCAATATTCTATATTGTCGGGAATATGTGGATGATACAGAGATTGGAAGTTACAATTAGGTCTGTGTGGTAAAAGTTGTCGAGTAGGAGAAGCTGCAAAAACAACTAATCAATCAGCCATTGAGTTTAGTTCCCTCTTTACATGAGTGATATTAAAAGATAATAGGTTCGAGATAAGTTCCCAAACAATCTGGGTGTATTGTTTCATCAACTTGTTGCTAGTGGAATAAATCTTACGTACAAGGTTAACAAAAAGCTCAGAATACCCAAAAATTGAAAGGTGACCACATCCAAGATTATAGGAATTTTCAATGCCTAATAATACAGCTTCAAATTCAGTGACATTCTTTCTGCAAGAAAACTCCAACCTATAAGAAAATTTATGAATTTTTCCTACAGGAGAAATCAAGACAATACCAACTCCATTACCTTCATTAGAGCATGAACCATCAAAGTGCATGTACCACATATCATAATCTAAATCGATTTGTTCCAAAGGAACATTATACTCCTCAACAAATATGGAATACATTCCTAGGTCCTCTTCTATATAGTTTACATTAGGCTATGGGGTATTCTCTATGTAAGGTGATATCCTTCCTTCTCTAAGGACTATAATGTTTTTTTCATTCCGAGGAATGGATAAATGTGTTTCGTCGAGTGAGAGGTATTCACCCATTAAGGCTTGACAATCTCTTCCCAAGATAATTGAGTAATTTCTTACAGGAATATCAATTACCTGAATACTGAGGGTTGTCCATATCTCAGGATGAATGCACAAAACTAAAGTCACATATTTAATCTCACCTATGGTATTTTGTTGTATACTATTATAGGAGAGAATGCTTCTGGCGTTTTCATTTGTACAAGAGAAGCCTAGCTCTTCCATAATAATATTTGACATTATGCTTGGGCCCGAACCACCATCAATGAGTCAACAATGGGCAATCTTATCCATAATCTTTACAAAAATATAAAAAGGGTTTTTTTTTACTAGGTATCTAAAGTTATGTACACCTACTTTATTTACAGAAGAATCCTCTTCGTTTACCTCTTCAGACAGGTTGGCTACAACATAAGCTTTTACTTCCATGAATTGTTTCATATGCATCTGTTGTTCAGGGAAGACAACTATGTCTATAAGGGTTGCATCTTCTTTGATGTTGGCCAACTGATTCAAGATATTGTATTTGGAAGAGGGGAGAGGAGGAGTGATTCCTTGACTCTTAGGAACCTTAGGAACCTTAGGAACCTGGAGAGTGGCAACGGTTGAGGATGATCTCGGAGTAGAAGGATTGCAGGGAGGATCAAATTTTCCCTTGGGAGCATAGGAGTTTTTCCTAGTATTGATAACCATGACATCTTCTCATTCTGCAAAATCTAAGACCGCGATAGTAGCTTCTGGTCTTTTACCAAATATCTTATCTCTGGCACTCTTCTTTACCTCACATGTGGTTTCCTCATGGTGTTCCTCACAAAAGTTACACCAACTCCAAGGCATGATAGCTTTAGGACCCATCGTGCTTAGCTATCAATTTAATACAATATTGATTCAAAATAATCAAACCTCAATCAACCATGTTGTGTAAAACACGAGCTCATCCCTAATGACACAATCAAATAACCATAACACATACAATGGATATATTTTCTATAGCCATCCTGGTCGCAATAACCATTTGGCCCTAAAAAAAAAATCAAAGTTACAATGACCATTATTCATGTCGTAGGAACACCATGTCGTAGGAACACCACACATACAAATGCATTACACACACGCATTAATAAACAATTGTAACTAATGTCGAGTTTAACATCCCAATAATTTTCAAGGCAAAAGACAGTGTCTGTGTATCAACCCAAATCTTCAATAACCACTTCAATGTTGTGATTATACTTAAATTTTCGTAACAATGAAGCGATGTTGTGACCCGCTCAATCAAAACAATACTGGTTTATCAAAACATCAGGAGGGTTATTTTGTATTTGATTTGTCCAAATAACCATGCAGGGTGTATCAATTATAATAACGTAGGTAGTGACTAGATACCAAAACCAACATGATTTTCATATAACCAGGCGAGCCTGTACTCAATTTTGTTGACAAAACATACCAATTAACCATAACCAATAACAAACCCGATAGACCTGACGGTCTTCTCTATCAACCCTTAGACTAGAGGGGTTAAGGGTTTTCTCTGTGGCCAACACAAGGAGAGAAAAGCTGACTCTTCTCTATCATGAAAACCTCCGAGACCGACGACATAAACACAAAGAACACCACAATTTAATTCGTGGTGAGGGTGATGAATCCCATGACAAAGAGAGCTATGAGCAGAGGAGTAAGGCTCTAATTCATCTTGGTAATGATACTTAACACACACAGGGTATGACCCTTGTGTCTCTCCAGCCAGACAACCACATCATTGAGGTGAAGACAAGACCGACAAAGAACAGAAAAACCCATTACATGACCTTTAGTGGTGAAAACAAACAATGCCCAAGTGAACAAAACACAATGACACAAAGTGCTTCCAACCATCAAAACCCACAAAAGCCAAAGATTGGATACAATGATATGAATGCATGAAGACAACCAACCACCCAAGACCAAACAAAGACCCTCCATCTAAACCAACATAGAACCCTTGTGGCTGCTAACACCCAGGATGACCGATAACACTATGAATTGAACATTAATGCATGATGGGTGTTCTCTATGCACTAAAAACACACTAAAAACCCTCAATTAAATTGTCAACCCGGGGTAAGTAAACTTAGAGTTGTAGCAAAATATATGCCAAGGTAGAAGGGTTGGTAGTAATATAGTCTAACTAAGGAAGTGTCTATCTAAGGCTAATCTACTGAAGCAAAGACCATTAATGATCAAAATCTACTAAGCAACTCAAACTATGTACCCTAAGTAACCTTTGAATGGAGGATCGATGGATAGTTCTAAGAAAGAAAATGCAAACCCTACTTAAAGAAAACTAGTTCAATCGTAACAATAAGAAAAAGAAAACTATTAATCTAATAAGAAAATAGCAACAACAAACTACTTGTAATTAACCTACTTAAATTCAATAAACAACTACCCTATGAAAGCAAGTAAATAAACAAGCAACTACACTATCGAAGCAAGAATAGACAAGTAAGCAACTAACCTATTAAAACAAGCAAACAACTAACTAACCTAGGATAACTTCTACTACAAGCAAACTAATTAAGACTACTCAATAAGAAACTAACTAAGCTAAGAGGCAAGTGAACACTATTCTTAAACTAATTTCCACAAATATTTATAATTCATAAAAGGAAATCTACTAATTTGAAGCAAGAAGATTTAACAACTAATCTTTGATCTTATGATAAGCAAAACTACTCTTTAACCTACCGAAGCAAAAGACTATCTATCCTACAACAACAAGAAAACTATCTTCTAGTCTATGGAAACTCAAATATAGTGTTGATGGTTGTGTGAATGTCTCCAGTGTCTTATAATATCACGATGGAATTTGACAATGAAAGATAATTCAAGAGGGATAAACTTGATATTGACTTCAATAGAAAAGTGAAAAGTGTGAATTAGGCAATCCAGTGAGAACTTAGCCATTATGAAAACAATAATCAATTATCCTGCATATCCATGTGATTATTACTCATGCATTAATCATCAACAGTTATAAATCGATTATGCTATGAAATTCAATTGCAATCCATACTACATAAGAAAACTCATAACTAAATTCAATCATTAACTACAAAGTGAAATTGCAACCTAAATCTAAGAAAGGAATTGCATGAAGTAAGCTAAATTAGTTTTATCTTAACAATTCAAATTGCAAAAAGAGAAATGCTTATAAACATAAATTAAACACTATTCTAGCATATGGCAAATAAATTAATGAGCAAATTAATTGACAACTAGTTAAGCAAAGACTAAATAACAATTGAATAAGTAATCTACAAATAAAAACTAAAGGTAACACTATCCATCCACCACATCCTTGTTAAAGTAAACATGAAATAAAATTCTGTTCTAAAACTTTGTTTTAACTTCTATTTTAAACTTACTTTTAAACTATGTTTCAGCATAAAAAGATTCTAATCTACCATATAATTACAGATAGGGTTATTGTCTAAATATGCAAGCTTGCTTCCACTAACTACAAAGTTAGTACATATGGACAAGATTCTTCATAACAACCTGCAAAAACTAAGTTAAAACAATTAAATCATAAACAACAAATTAAATAACAAAGAAGTAAAATAACATTTCATATACATGAAATAAAACAAAAAGACATTTATGCTATATAATTCATAAACAAAATGATAGAACAGTTACCCAGACTGCTGGTGGGCCCCCAAGAAAGTCATGGTCACTCTTCAAATGCACACAATGAGCTTCAACAACACAAATTCTCCATTAAAACTAAAAACTCAGTCTTACACAATTCTAGCAAAATGAAAATGGCAAAATAGAAGGAAATTATCTTTTCTCTCTAATACATGGCTTCCTAAACTTCTTAACTATTGTATGACCACCACGGTGGTATTTATAAGATTTACAGACTAAGAGGTCTACCATTGGAGGGTCGAACCTCTTCTAAAAATAGTAAATTACATTAATGATGCCCTAACTACCGAAATGGAGTTAGCCAATAATCACCCAACTTAACAACCCAAACCAAGTTATCAAGAGTTTAGTAGCTGGAGGGGGAAAGCACGAGAAAAACCCATGTTCTTGATTCTCCCATCACTGGCCGCCAATACCATAATCGCCCATCATTTTTGTGCAAGACGAAGTGCCAGATCGAGTACCGGATGGAGTACCGGACTGAGTGCCAGAAGCAAAAACATGCTGCGATTTTTCCCCGTGACAGCAAAAAATGCGAATTAGATCCATGGAACATAAAAACATACTAAATTATAATCAAGGTCATCATAAAACACGAATTATGCATACCTGGTGTGGATCATAGCATTTCAGCACAAAATCGCTTCAAAAATTTCTCCAAAACATGAAAATGCATATATACATTCAACAAAAGTATCTAATAAATGTCATAAAACTGATCATATCACGGGCCCAACATTACCCCCACACTTACGATTTTGCAGGTCCCACTGCAAAAAAAAATAAATTACCCCTTGTGACTAGGCTTATTGAGGAGGATCAGCTTTAGAAGCTTCTCCTTCTTGCTGTGAAGACTTTGCCTTATGCTTCTTGTGTTGCTTCAGTTGTTCTCTGAGGCTGCGGTTGGATTTGGTTATCTCATCAACAAACCGTTGAAAGGATTTTACATTTTCTTGGAGGACTGCATTATCATGATGAAGGTGTGTGTCTATTGTCTTCCTTTCTTCCAACTGTTGGAGTAGCTGAGAATTCTCTTTTTGTAGCTTCTCAATGGCTGGGGTAGAGTCAATGATCTCGGAGGAAGGATTAGATCCTTTGAGAGATGTGGAAAATCTATCATTCTTAGGATCTAGAGTAGGCATGGGTGAAGTAGGGGTAATAGGGGATTGATAAGGAGAGGTAGGTTCTGATTTTGTGTTTCTTTGTGGTTATAATCCATCCGCAAAAACTTCCCTAAGTCTCTTGTGAGGGCTCTCAAGATTGGAGGACACTTGGACAGGGTCCGAAGTAGGTAGGGGTTTTGCATAAGGTTTTTCTCTTTTTCTCCGGGTAATCTTTCGAAAGGGTCCTTTACCAAATCGATTAGCTCCCCTCCTATTTGTGGGAACTATCGGAAAGTATTTTTGAATCACTTATTGGAGATTTTTAGGTGTGGGATCAAGAGAGATTGAAGGCATCGGGGGGTTAACAATAGGCTTCTTTTGATATTTACTCTTGGTCTTTTTACCAGATGAGGATGCAGGGGTGTCAACAATCTTCTTGTACTGTTCCGATAAAGAAATGGGTTGTGCAGGGGGATTTGGAGTCTTTGGAGATTGGGGCTTGGATGGAGAAATAGTCTTTGGATCAAGTGTCATTTTGCCAGTCTTAATTGTCAAGTGTGGATTTGCAAATTGATAGATGAATGTATCCCAAGTTTCCCCTATTTTTCTAGTTCAGCTAGAAAAAGGAGTTTGATTAGGCCATGGTGAAAGAGATTGTTGTGGGGGTTAGTTACATTCTTCCTCACTTGAGAGGACATCTTCTCCAAGCTCTTTAGAAAGTAGAAGGGAAAATTCAAAGGTTTGTTGAATTGAAAATGAGCTAGCAAACTGAAATGACAAGCTTTGAAAGTGGAATATCTACCTTCACATGCGATCAACCTAGTGATGATGATGAGAGGGTTGAACAATTCCTCTTTTATCCATTCCCTGGAATATCCTTTTTCTCCTGAGATGTTCTGGAATTTGGGCTTAAAAACCCTATTATAACTTGAGCACAACATCTGGTGGTTTTTAAACCATCTATCTCCCATTCTTGAAAGCTTCATGGCTGCAGAAATGGACTCTTCTGAGGCCCCAAAGGTAAGAGGCCCCACTCGTGTTGTCTTCCCTTCAAAATCGAGGGAAAATTGCATTTAGATGCCATCATCGTGGCCCTGGAAGTAGGATAAGAATGGCCCCCAGCCTGCGTGCAAAAACATCTCTCTGCACTATGCAAACTCAGGAATGGCGAAAATATATGCATAGGAAGAGGGTTCATACCTCTTGGGAATTGTGATGAGGTGAAGAAATAGACAGAGGAAAAATTCACCAAGAGAGGGTGCGATCGGGCCAAGGAATGGCATGAATTGAGAAAGGGTCGAGCGCAATTTGAACAGGTGAAGGAATGACAGAGGTTGAGTGCATTCTCTAAGACAAGGGCAAGGAAAATGGTATAAGTGAATTGGGATAATAGGTAACCCCGACCTGTTTTTGAATGCGCCTAGGGTGGAGTTGGTTGCACACATGCACGCACGAGTTTCCATGTGTGGGCAATTTCGAATTCAAAGGCACTTTTTTGGGGGAAAATGATGCGTAGTTAGATCAATGTCCAAGTCTTTTGACTTTGACATTTGATCATGAACAAAAGTTTGCATCCTCACTCTTAATTGCCTCTAACCAATTTAATTGAATGTCATTGATTCCTGGTTACCTCAAACTGTGGACAGTTACTGGTGTGTAATTCATATGGCACTTCGTTCGGCACCTCATACGGTACTTCATACGACACTTCATATGTCACCTCTATGTTAAATACATTTTTACCTCATGTAATGGATAGTCTGCAATATAGACATGCTTTTGACAATCACAGTGGTTAAGAGTAGAGGCAGAATTCTCCATTGTTGTTGATTTTTCCACCATGCTCAATGAATTCTCTTGCATAGGAAATGTAATGTCAAAAACCTACAATGTACAACTTGTAGCAAGCATAAGACATGTAATGTCAAACCTACAATGTACAACTTGTAACAAAAAAAAAAAAACGATAGAGTGGTCTATTAAGTATAAGTTCAACAATTTATAGCACACAGGAATTTAGCACTTCAAAAATAAGATGATTGTTGATGTAATAACGTGTATCATGGAATTAATACAAAAATTCTTACAAAGATTTATTTCTCTAGGAAATGATCATTTGTCAACTCATGAACCCCTCCCCGACACCTAAGTATTGTGACACCTCACAATCAAAAGTATAGGAAACTGGTCAGTTCCCCCAATAACCGAAGATTTATAGTATTTCAAGTGTAAAGATAAATTTCACAGATTGGTCTGACGAGATGGTTAGAAGATGGCCCTACCTATAGGATAAGAGATCCTATCTATAGATATGAAGAGGTAGGCAAGATAGTTTCAAGATAGTCCTAGAGTTAGTTCCCAATGACAAGTTTATGGAGTTCATTAACCTTAGCTTAACCATACATTCTTCATGTCATCTTTGTCTGCAAGTAATGTCGTACATCAGGACAAGTTTAAATTTATTATTTATTTTTTTCAGATTACCATCCTCGCTAGGTAAAATGCCCCGCTGCCAGCAAGCTTGTTCAATACTCCGACGGGTTTACCTAGTCATACCACAGGCCGATACCCACTACTAGTAGATCTGTTCAGTATCCCGGCGGGTTATCCTCTTACACCCTCAGAGACTGACCCTCCATCCTTTAATATTTTAGTATAAGATTTTCTTTATGTAGGAAGATGGAGGGGCAACTCTGAAAATATATATATATATATATATATATATATATTTTAAATTGGGATGGTATTTATGTTAGAGGATGGTTTTCCATTATATTACTTAGTGATTGTCCTGATCTAAGGGGTACTTAAGTGGATGTGGCCTATCTAAAGATATGATATAATCAAGCTATTTAGTGTGTAGTGGATGGTACCATTGAGAAAGAACAAAAAGGTATATCTAGGCTCAAATCACTTTCTTCTTTTGTAGTTATTGTGATGTTTCCATGACTAACTGCTAATTAGATTTCCTTGTTACTCTTTAATAAAGACATTTTACTCACTTAGTCAGGTTTCTTGGAAAACAATGTACGAGAGACCTCTAGGCTTGATGTTTATGGTATCACTTCCTTATACAATGGTGAAGAGTTTCAAGATCAACTGCTTTAGAATGCCTTAAGAAAATGAAAATTTCTGCAAAAATATGGCTAATTACAGTAATTCAATATTCATTTGATGCTCAGTAGAAAACAAAATTCAAGTGTAATAATGTTTTGAAGAAAAATCCTTCTTTTATATTTCCTTAAAACTGTCTACTCCTGGTGAAATAAATACTTACAGAAATTTCTAGAATTGCCTTATTAACAAAATTCAAAAACTATTTATATATGTACAATAGAAAATTCAGAAAATTTTTCAAGAACAAGGGGGGACTTCCTGTTGGAAGATTGGTTGTTTTCATTGATGTCAACCCTAGTCATGGGTTTTGGACCGCAAGATTGATGAAGGTAATTGGACATGCAGAAAAATGCACATGTAGATACAACACCCATGGATGGATAGTATACATCATGTTGTTTCCGGTTGTATGTGGCATGTCACGTGGATCCTCATGGTTGAGGAGAAATGAATTTTTGAAGATGACAGAGTGAATTGAAGAAGGAAGTACATGTAGGCCCTTAAGATAGTTAAAGAAAAGAATTACAAAATAAGAAAGTGTCAGGTCGGCCCTAATGTTAAAAGGAAGTGACATAAATGGGATAAATAAACATCATTATACATTCATTTGATACAATTCGAATTTCAGAGGTAATAAGAAGAAAAGAAGGCTGGATTTCAAGGGAGGATGAAGTCTTTTGGTGATGTGTTCTAAGGTATGTTATTTTCAAGTCATCTTACCATTTTTTCTATAAATTTTTTTCTAGAACGATTCAGATGGTGAAATTTCTATGGTATTGAGAAGACATATCAAGGTACCTCTGATAAAAATTTCAGCTCTTGATTCTCTATAATTATGGAGATACACTATGTGGAAGATAGGGTTTGTGACCAGTCCTGAAGCTAGTCAATAAACAGGTGTTCCGGGTAAAATAGTCATAAATTATTCATCGAGAATCCAAATGAAGTGGGAAAAAATTCATTGGAAAGAGTACAGACTATAGTTTCTTGTGTGAGATTTTCAGAATTGGATGTTAATTATTGAGCGTGGGGCATTCTTTGAAAGTTCACTCTCCTGAATAGACCATAATTGAATAAAGTCTACCATTCTTTCTATAACCTCTTTTTCGGGAGGATTCAAGAAGTGAAAATTGGAGGAGTTTAAGAGAATACATTGAGTGATATTATCTACAGGATTAGAGTACTCCAAGAATTGAAGAATTTTAGAAATTGAAGAAGTCTTAGGAAGCATTATTAAGTTCTATGTGATGATTGGTTGATGGTGATGATTTAATGTAAAGTTTTATTATCTCTCATATATTCTTGGGTGGAAGGAAGGGGAAAGGATGGAGAGTTCAACTCTCTCTTGATATTGGAGGATTGTATCTTCC
>JASDQU010508212.1:5668-22166 GCA_032191745.1 Picea mariana
TGGTGTTGTGATATTCTTTGTGTATGCATGTTGAATGCTATGCTTATAGTTGTTTACTCTTTCTGTTATGCATTTGTTTTTAAGCTATGTATGAATGATTTCTTGTTGAATGTTTGAAATCTGAGAGAGAGAGTAAGGAATGAGTTTCAATTGTTTCTCTGTCTGAGCAAGAGTCTTCCTGCAAGGAGTGCAGCGAAATTGTTCGCAAGGTGTGCATTGACAGAAGTCAAAGTTCGTCTCTGAAAGCTTAGAACGGATAACATTGTTCTAATTCTCGCAGAAGTGCAAGTTAAGCACAGGATCCGTGCAAAGTGTGCGTAGGCCGAGTAGAGTCTCGGAGTTTACAACCTAAGGGAATTTTTGAAAGACTGTTGTCGCAAAGAGAGTGCGTAGAGTCAAAGAATTCAATACTTGGAAGTATTTGAAGGGTTGCCGCAACGAGTGCGTGTAGGAGTCTTCTTGAAGTTTCGAGTTGTGGAGAAATATCAGGAGGGTGAGTACCTTGAATCATTCCAAGGGAGGCACTACAAAGTTACTTTGTAGGTAGATAAGTTCCAGCGAAGGAATAGCTTGTTCAATTCTCAAGAGTTGTCAAGAAGGAATCGGACGGTCAGAATTCTCCCTAGAGAATTCATGAAATTTCGAGAGTCATCAGATCTTGTAGAGGAGAAGGGAAATTAAAGTAAGTATTATTCAAGTGCAAGCTTAGGAGAGATTGGATTGTAGGATCCAAGTCGACAGGAGTCGTTGGATCACTCATGAGTTCTCACTTTGGCGATTCAGTAGTTGAAGTACCGAAAACCTTGCACCAAGATTCGCGAAATTGCAAAGTGCGAAGTCTCGACAGGGCGAGAAGTTTCAATGTGGGGACATCATTAATAATGAGTCAGAATTTTCCATTTCAACATTTCGGAGGATAGGAGCTCGAGATATCTATTCCGGGATTCTCGAAAATCACGAGATGTGATATAAGTACGGGGAAAGGACGTCGTCAACCGTTTCGGCAGTTGGAGATTTGAAACTTTTGTCCCGAAAGTCCTGAAGTTGCGAGTGATAAGGAGTATTGAGAAGTTTGAGATATCGGCACTTCAGGTATCAAGATACAAAGGAGGCAATGCTTGGGGAGTGAATTCATGAAGTGTCGAAGCTGGGCATAAGAGACATGTGGCAGAACCACAAAGCGGGCTCGGGTGATAGACAAGCAGACACGCGTCGCCAAGAGGAAAGGGGTCAACACTCTATTGACTTCTCGCATCTCGGGGATTCATGGGATAAAAGAACGAGAGCTCGACGCTATAACTCACGAAGGGGTGAGTTGTGAGAAGTGCGAAGGGAAGGTCAACCCTCGCTAGCTTTCAATCCTCAGAGGTTTGCACGGGAAGAGCACGGAGGCTCAACCCTTTGACTTGCAAAGTCATAAAGTCATGATAGGAGCTAGCGCTTAGCCTAGCCAGTGGTCACGCGCAGAGGGCACCGACAGAAGGGAACTATACCCATTTCATGATCTCAAGCATTACGAGATTGGGAAGGAAGAGTCAGGAGTTTCGACTCGCGAACTCGCGAGATTGCGAGTTGCGACAAGCACCTTTGGGATTAGGCCTCGGTCATAGCATTGTGGTCGCACGAAGAAGGTGGAGCTTGCACCTAGTGTTGTTTGCACAGGGGAGCTTCCGAAAAATTACCTATGGATCGATAGGAAATAGATTCTAGGAAGGAATCGAAAGAGTCGATCCAGCTCAAAGAAGAAAAAGAACGATCCTATGAGCGGACCTTGACCTGAGGGCTGATCGAGGGTTGGGGGTCTACATCAAGTGGTATCAAAGCGCAGAAATATTTCTTTGTTTTATATAGCAGGGAAAAGAAAGATTCACCATGCCGCCGAGAAGAAGAGACAGGCAAACACCCAATCTGCCAGAGGAGAGGAAAATGCTAGGAGAAAGGGGTAGGCAGGTGCCAAATCCAGCCATAGAAAGAGAGATGCATAACATACGTGCCAGACTCGTGGACGTGGAAATAAAACAGAGGCACATAGTCGGTGTTGGAGATGTCAGTGAATCTAAAAGTGAAGATGAAGCTGGACATGAAGGAGAAGAAGTTGCAATAGAAGATGCAACAAATGAACGCCTAATTAGGGTTCTTGCAAGAATGAGTGTTAGGGAAAAAATGGACATTTCAGTATATGAGGGAAACTTGGACGTTGAAGAGATTCTAGACTGGATTAGAGCTCTGGACACATATTTTGACTATGAAGATGTCGAGGAAGACAAGAAGGTCAAACATGTTGTCACAAGATTGAAAGGACATGCAACATTGTGGTGGGATGAACTACAAGCTGACAGACGCTGCAAAGGCAAGCAGAAAATCAAGAGTTGGGATAGAATGGTCATAAAGATGAAGGTGAAATTCATACCCAAGGATTATCAAATCACTCTATTTCAGAGAATGCAGAATTTGAGACAGAAGCTGATGTCAGTGAAGGAGTGCACTGAAGAGTTCTACAAGCTAAACATTAGAGCAGGTCATCGTGAAAGTGATGATGAAAAGGTTGCCAGGTATATGAATGGTCTGAGATATGACATTCAGGATGAGATGAGCATGATGATCATTCAGACCGTAGAATATGCTTATCAGATGGCTCTGAAGGCTGAAGAAAAGATGAGCTGAAAGCAAAGCCAAAAAGGTCGAGGCAAAAGTCAGCCCAGAGGCAAAACAATTGTCAAAGATAGGAGTCAGAAGCCTAAGGAAGAGTGGAAGAAACCTCAACCTCAAACTGAGAGAGGTGGAAGCTCACAGAGAGGGCAGTATACTGAACAGAGAGGACAATATGCTGATAACAACACTTTTCCTCACACTAGAGGAAGAGGAAGAGGCAGAGGTGGAGTAATAAAATGCTTCACATGTGGAAAGAATGGACACAAATCTTATGAATTTCTAGATAATAAGAAAGAAGGTGGTGAGACTCACATTGCTGAATCATAGAGGCGGAATGTTGAGGCAGAGGATGCTGAAGGAAGATGATCACTGGTGATGAGGAAGGTACTCTTAACGCCAAAAAAGGAGGCAGAGAATCCAATGCAAAGGAACAGTCTTTTTCGGACTGCTTGCAAGACCAAGGACAGGGTATGCAAGGTCATCATGGACAGTGGTAGCATAGATAATCTTGTTTCTACAGAGACGGTAGAAAAGTTGGAGGTGGAGACTATTGAACACCCAAGTCCATACAGGGTTTCATGGCTACAAAAAGGACATCAAGTAAATGTCACTAAACAATGTTTAGTTGAATTTAAGATAGGAGGATATAACTATAAGATATTGTGTGATGTCATTCCCATGGATTTTTTTCATCTATTGCTGGGTAGACCATGGCAATATGACAGAAATGTGGTTCATGATGGGAGGAAGAACACTTGCACCCTAGAAAAGAATGGGAGAACTCACATGTTGTTGTCGATTAAGGACAAAGAGGTGAAACCTGAAGTAAGCAACACTATACTTCTCATGAGTGGGAAGGAACTTCTTAACGAGGTTAAGAAGAAGGAAGATCCACAATTCATCGTGGTCAGGAAACCTAGAATTGTTTTGACCAGCACAAGAGTGGATGATCTACCAGGGGAAATCCAGAAGCTACTGGAAGAATTTGCTGACATAGTGGTGGACAAACTACCTCATTCATTGCCACCTATTAGAAGTATAAGTCATCATATTGATCTCATACCTGGAGCTAGTTTACCAAACAAAGCAGTGTACAGACTGACGCCGCAGGAGAATGAAGAGGTTAAAAGACAGGTCCAGGATTTAATGGACAAATGGTTGGTTAGAGAAAGCTTGAGTCCATGTGTTGTTCCGACAGTGCTCAGTCCAAAGAAAGATGGAGGCTGGAGGATGTGTACTGAATTGAGAGCGATCAACAAGATTACCATCAGATACAGATTTCTATTGCCAAGGATGGATGATTTGATGGATTGCTTGAGTGGAGCAAAAAAAAATTCAAAGATTGATTTGAAAAGTGGTTATCATCAAATTCGTATGAGAGAAGGTGATGAATGGAAGACAGCATTCAATACAAATGAAGGGTTATATGAATGGCTTGTTATTTTGTTTAGATTAACAAACGCACTGAGCACTTTCATGAGATTGATGAATGAAGTCCTGAAGGATTTCATCGGAAAATATGTCATTGTGAATCTTGATGACATACTGATTTTCAGTAAAACAGAGGCAAAGCATATGAAACATTTGGCTACAGTGATGAAGAGGCTACAACAAGAGAAGCTACTGATAAACATGAAGAAATCATCATTCATGAAGAAAGAGCTCATTTATTTGGGTTTTGTTATTTCTGCAGATAAGTTGAAGATGGATCCAAAAAAAGTAAAGGTGATTAAGAATTGGCCATCACCAAAGAGTGTATTTGAAGTTCGAAGAATTCACGGATTGTCTAATTTCTACAGGAAGTTCATTAGGAACTTCAGTGGAATTAGTGAACCAATGATGGACAGAGTGAAGAAAAGACATAAGTCTTTTCACTGGACAAAAGAAGTTGAGAAAAGCTTCAATTTATTGAAAAGGAAAATCATAGAACAACCAACTTTGGTGTTGCCTGATTTCAAGAGGACATTTCAAGTAAATGTGATGCAAGTGGATTTGCAATAGGGGCAGTCTTGAGTCAAGAAGACAGATCGATCGCATACTTCAGCGAGAAGTTGAATCAAGCCAAAATGAAGTACTCTACATATGATAAAGAATTATATGCTATTATTCAGGCATTGAAGAAATGGAGACATTACTTAATTCCTAAGGAGTTTGTCTTCTATAGTGACAATCACGCTTTGTAATTTGTGACTCAATGGGAGAAGTTGAATCAAAGGCATGTTAAATGGGTTGAATACATGCAGAACTTTACTTTTGTTATTAAACATATTTCTGGAACTGCTAACAAAGTTGTTGATGCTTTGAGCAGGAAATGTTTGCTATTGTAGGAGTTCAAAGTCAAGACATTGGGTTTTGATGATCTTTGAAACATGTACGGAGATGATCCAGACTTCAAATAGGCATATGAAGTAGCTGAGAATCCAGTTCTCAGGGATAGAAGTCAATGGAAAGAATACATGATCCGGGAAGGATTATTGTTTAAGGGTAATCAACTTTGTATTCCAAAATGCTCCATGAGGGAGAATTTGCTGAAGGATGGACAGATAGAAGTTGTCAACAGAATTTTGGGAGAATTGCTAAGAAGTTTGATGACTGAACACCATAGTCAGTGGGACAATATTCTACCACAAGCGGAATTTTCTTATAATAATTCAATCAACAGAAGCTTGGGGCAGAGTCCATTTCAAATTATTTATGGCATGCAACCAAGGGGAGTTTCTTAATTGAGGGATTCAGAACAAAACACAACTAGGAGTGCTAGTGTAGAAGATTTTGCTGAGACAATGAGGGAGATTCACAGCCAGGTGAAGGACTGATTGCAGAACTCGAGCCAAGAGTATAAGCGAAGAACAGATCAACACAGGCGACAACTTCAGTTCGAAGTTGGTGATTTGATCCTTGCACACTTAAGAAAGGAAAGGTTCCCAAGAGGGACATATAATAAATTGAAAATGAAGAAAATTGGACCGTGTCGGATCATAAGGAAATTTGGGACAAATGCTTATGAGATCGAATTACCCGATGGGATTGGAATTTCTCCGATATTCAACATCTCAGATTTGTGCCCTTATAAAGCTAAAGAAGCAGAAGCAGGTAGTGAACAACCAGAGGTTTAGGGGGCTAAAAAGATGCCAGTTGCAAAGAAGCCACAGATGGAAAGAATACTGGACAAAAGAGTTAGTAAGAGGACCAAGCGAAAAGAATATTTTGAATACTTGGTCAAGTAGAAGGGACATCCAGTTGAAGACGCCAGCTGGGAAAATGAAGCAGAGATCCAAAATCATGGGCAGACCGTGTGAGAGCTCATGGGCAGGAGCCCATGAAAAATTTTCAAGCGAGGGAGTATGATGCAGGAGCATCGCCAACAACAAGCAAGCGCGGAGGCGGAAGACAGCTGGGACAAGCCCCAGCGAATTTCAGCACGTTGCAAAAGTGTTTTGAGATGTTTTGAAATAAATGTGTGGATGTTAGTGTAAGAGTTAAGAGGAAGCACACTTAGATATTGTAAACATATTTTGAGCGATCCGCTCTCATCTGTAGTAGGTGAAGGCATTAATACATAATTAATGTGAGTAGGTAGATTTAAATGCATATTAGACAGTTTAGAGCGTAGGAGGGAAAACCGACTATAGACACCCTCACCTTGTATCAATGTAACATTAGCATAATCAATCGATCATAGAGAACAGAGAGGAGAAGAAGCAGAGAGTTGTGTTTGAAAAACACCCATGTACAGAAGTCATGAATTAATACATGAATCTTTGATTCAGACTTATGGTGTTGTGATATTCTCTGTGTATGCGTGTTGAATGCTATGCTTATAGTTTTTTACTCTTTTTGTTATGCATTTGTTGTTAAGCTATGTATGAATGATTTCTTGTTGAATGCTTGAAATCTAAGAGAGAGAGTAAGGAATGAGTTTCAATTGTTTCTCTGTCTGAGCAAGAGTTTTCCTGCAAGGAGTGTAGCAAAATTGTCTGCAAGGTGTGCGTTGACAGAAGTCAGAGTTCATCTCTGAAAGCTCAGGAGGGATAACATTGTTCTCATTCTCAAAGAAGTGCAAGTTAAGAACAGGAGCCATGCAAAGTGTGCACAGGCCAAGTAGAGTCTCAGAATTTACAACCTGAGGGAATTATTGAAAGACTGTTGTCGCAAAGAGAGTGTGCAAAGTCGAAGAATTCAATAATTGGAAGTATTTGAAGGGTTGCCGCAAGGAGTGCGTGCATGAGTCTTCTTGAAGATTCGAGTTGTGGAGAAAGCTCAGGAGGGTGAGTACATTGAAGCGTTCAATGGGAGGCACTGCAAAGTTACTTTGTAGGCAGATAAGTTCCAGTGAAGGAATAGTTTGTTCAATTCATAGGAGTTGTCAAGAAGGAATCAGACGGTCGGAATTCTCCATGGAGAATTCACAAAATTTCAAGAGTCATCAGATCTTGCAAACGAGCAGGGAAGTTACGGCAAGTATTCTTCAACTACAAGCTCAGGAGAGATTGGACCATAGGATCCAAGTCGACAGGAGTCGTTGGATCGCTCTTGAATTCTCACTTTAGGGATTCGCGAGTTGAAGGACCGAAAACCTTGCACCAAGATTCGCAAAATCATGAAGTGCGAAGTCTCGACAGGGCGAGAAGTTTCGTTGTGGGGGCAGCATTAATAACGAGTCAAAATTCACCATTTCAGCATTTCGGAGGATAGGAGCTCGAGATATCTGTTCCAGGATTCCCGAAAATCATGAGACGTGATATAAGTATGGGGAAAGGACTTCGTCAACTGTTTCGGCAGATTATCATTTCGGGTTTTGGAAGTTGGAGAGTCAAGAATTTTGTCCCGAAAGTTTCTAAGTCATGAGTTGTGATAAGGAGTATCAAAAATTTCAGGATCTCGGCACTTCGGGTGTCGGGATACAAAAGAGGCAGCGCTTGGGGAGCAAAGTCACGAAGTGTCGAAGCTGGGCACAAGAGACACATGGAAGAACCAAAAAGTGGGCTCAGGTGATAGACAGGTGAACATGTGTCACCAGGAGGAAAGGGGTCAACACTCTGTTGATTTCTCACATATCGGGGATTCACTGGATAAGAGCACGGGAGCTCGACACTACAACTCGTGAAGTGGCGAGTTGCGAGAAGTGAGAAGGGAAGGTCAACCCTCGTTGACTTTCAAGTCTTGAAGGTTCGCACGTGAAGAGAATGGAAGCTCAACCCTTCAACTTGCGAAGTCAGGAAGTCACGACGGGAGCTACCGCTTAGACTAGTCGGTGGTCATGCGTAGAGGGCACCGACACAAGGGAACTATACCCATTTCATGATCTCGGGTATCACAAGATTGGGAAGGAAGAGTTAGGAGTTTCGACTCATGAACTCGCGAGATTGCAAGTTGCGACAAGTGCCTTTGGGATTAGGCCTTGGTCATAGCGTTGTGGTCACACGGAGAAGGTGGATCTCACACCTAGTGTTGTTCGCACAGGGGAGCTTCCAAAAAAGGACCTGTGGATCGATAGGAAAGAGATTCTAGGAAGGAATAGAAAGAGCCAATCCGGCTCAAAGAAAAAAAAGAACGATCCTGTGAGTGGACCTTGACCCAAGGGCCGATCGAGGGTTGGGGGTCTTCATCAGATTTCATTGGTGAATGTCTACATACAATATTACAATGATGATGTCTAAAATTATGTTTTGAAATAATTGCTAACTTGAAGTAAGAAAAGGTGTAAATGTACACACTCTAATTCACCCCCCCTCTTAGTGTGGCTGGCGTGTCCAACAATTGGTATTAGAGTAGGCCTTCACTATAAGCCTAACAAACTTGAAGGAGATCAATGGACACACATATGGATGGTCAAGCAATGACCTCTACAGATGAGGTTCCATTCTTTGATGAGACAGATTATTCAGGATGGAGATTAAAAATGAAAGAGTATTTGAAATAAAAAGGAGCAAGTATTTTTGGACCCGTTGCCTCGAAGAATCTATCCAAGTTTGCAGCCCAAAGAAGATTAAAGAAGAATAATCAAGACGCATTGAAGATTCTTCTCAATGGACTATCATATACTGTCAAAGCAATCATGGGACTATGCACATCCACCAAGGACTTATGGCTGAAGCTAGAAAAGGTGTATCAAATCAAAAGAGAAGACACAGAAGACATTCCTATCAAGGATGAAAAGGAAGACTCGGCCATCAATAAAGGTAAAGACTCTCCACAATCTTCTGATTGCAATAATGTTGATATTGAATTATCCCCTGCAAGTAAAGAAGAAGATTTAGACATAATAGAAGAAATTTATGTTATCATTTATCCCATGGAACAAGTAGAAGAAGAACTACAAAACATTAAATAGAAAGTCAATTGGGGTTTTATTGAATAAAACGATAACCATAGTGATTCATACTATAGATATCTCCATGAGTGCACTAAATAATTTCTTGAAAATAATCAAAAGAATATCTTAGAAATAAAGGAAATGATCAAAGATAATGAAAAGGTCGTATATGAGCAAGATATTCAGTTAGAAAAAAAATGAGAGGAGATCGAGAGATTGAAGAATGAAATCAGTCAAGCAAAAGAAAAGAAGAAGGAAGATGATGAGCTTAGCAGAAACCTTGCAGATCTAAAAGAAGTAAGAGAACACAATGTAAATCTAAAGACCCAACTTGAAGAAGCCAAAAGAAGAGAGGAGGTAGTGAGGAACCAGTTGAATTAAAGGGAAGAGTCAAGTCATAAGCTGGAAGCATAAGTTGTGAATCTTAGAAAGAAAGTTGAGAAGTCAAACACCCATGTCAAGTTCTTGAACAACTCTATGATTTTGGATGAGATGTTGGATAATCAAAGATCACCAAATGATAAATCCGGTCTTGGCTACAACAAGAAATAAATTGGTACTCCTATGAATCTTGATGCAGGTCCTTCATTTGTAAAGGGTGAAAACATGTTTGATGCAGGCCTTTCATTTGTAAAGGGTGAAAACAGGTCGCATGCAGGCCCTTCATGTGTAAAGAGTGAAAGCACGTTTGATACAGGTCCCTCATGTTCAAAGAGTGAAAGCAACACTACAATCTTCAGAAGATCAGATCAAGGAAGACATCAATAAGCTACCCCTACACCTCAAAGAAATTTTATAAGAGAGACACCTTCAAGGATGAGTCAAAGGGGTAGGTATGAAAGTCTTTTTAATGGTCATTTCTTTTCTTGTAATGAATATGGTCATAAAACCTTGGATTGTAGGCATCATGGAAGAAAACAATTTTTTAGGTTCAACAACATTGTAAGATGTTGGAAATGCAATATTGTTGGACATATTGTTACACATTGTCACACTATGAAATGCTACAGTTGAGGTGGATTTAGCCACAAATCCCAAGAGTATTGGAACCCAAGGAGACAGTAAATGAGGAATGATTTAAACAAAATGATAAGAAGAGTAAATAAAACATGGAATAAAAATAAAGTTGCAATAATAGAAGATCAGAGAACAAAGGCCAAGAAACCAAGACACTCACAGATGTAGATAGAAAATATTGAACATGTGAACATGAGTAGAGTTAATTGTTGCACAAAGAATTGTCGTCAAGCGGCAAGAAAAGTATAAAAGTATCTCAGATGAATTTAGAGCATTGTACAGTAGAGAAGAATCATGGATAGAGATGGGTAAATCTGGTTAGATATCAATGAACAGCAATGGACAAGTCCAAGGATCATTTGTGCAGTGTCCTAGTAGAGTAGCAGTATCTACAATGATGAAAGTATGTTGTATACAGTGGTGTACATGGAATCTTATAGAGATGACAAGGGGAGAGACCTTGTCAGAAAGAGATACCCTTTTAGAAACAAAGGGGGAGAGCACTCAGAGGCAAAGAGAAAATGATTGCAGGGGGAGTTACCTGAGTTCATATTTTGGTCAGCAACATACAGATAGATAAATATTAATCATAGGGGGAGCAACCCTTTTCCATTTTTGTCAAAGGGGGAGAGTAACTTCATGGGAGATATGCATCATCATAGGGGGAGTGTTTGTATGAAGCTGGTGTGTTTCCATCAATGAAAAAGGGGGATATTGTTGAACATATTGGCATTGATGTGTTGTCATTGATGTCAACATTCGATGTCATTATGATGTGATGATGAGTTGTTATGAACAAAATGCAGAGGAATCTACCAAAAATCTAAGAAAATAAAATGCATTGCAAAAACACGATTGGGATTGAAATCCCCACAGTAAAACTACAAAAGAATCGAGGAAGAATCATGTCCACTAATGTAGATTTTGGGACAAACTAGGACCGTCAGATCTGGGAGTTACAGAGGAGGACCGTCATATCAACATATGATTAAATCCTAACTATCGGATCTCAGTAAGGGCAGATACATGGCGGGGAACCATTATGGGATGCAAGGGTTGAGTTAATGATCACACAAGTTTCATTTCTGCAATCCACACCAATCATCGTTCATCACCTGCCAATAGATCTATGATTGGCATCGATTCCACTACCAATGAGCAATTTCCATTGCAGAACTCAGCGACAATTTTAAATGGCATGCTAGTTGGGACTCTGCAATCATCCTTGATTGTAGATCTACTACAAGAGTATTCTTGATCATTATATCAAGTGCAATGGAAGGAGAGAATATGGTGTACTAACAAATGACAGCAAGCGGTAACCACATCCGTATGACTTATTAGTAGGTAAACACTCTGGAGGGATTGAAATTATCAGAGTTCAAGTAACCCGAAGCCTCGGAGTCATGAATATCTGAATATCTAAATAGAGGAGATCCTTTGTGCCTAAGCCAACAGACCCAGCTCCTAGACTTATGAAAATTTGTCAAGTCGAAAGTGCTAATACGCACTCTGGCAGAATTTTCTCCCAGAGAGTTGGAAGAATGTGAAGGCCAGAGTCCCGAAGATATGAATTCCCAAAGTGAAAGAGAGTCATCCACTCAACTATAGATCAAGTCATGGTCCTCTATTTGTTTGAAACCTTTGGAAAAGCCAGGATTGTCCATCTATGAAAGAATAAATATCGACCATCTAATCTACTTCGTCGAAATGCACTCTAGTAGGTTGAATGATTACAAAGGGCCAAAGTTTCGAAGGCCGAAATAAATCTATACCATTGATCTAAGAGATGATCACAGTCATTGGATCAAGGATTCATATGAACCTACAACCAGGAGGAGGACATGTTCCACATCAGGAGATCTATGTTAGCAAAACCACATCGGTAAGGACCCATGGCACAATCAGATGGTGACAAGTGTCTAGGTCTAGTTGGCACTTTAGGTTATGTAAGTCATGAATATAGGTGAAATGTGGCAACCAAACAGTTAGTTCCAAGTCAGCAATGACATCAACAATTTACATCACTCCGATATTTTGTCTTTTGGGGGAAACCAGAGCCTACCACTAGTAACTACCTGAAGCACCGATGGTCGAAGTCAATGCTAACCGTTGATCAAAATGACCATTAGATCAAAACGTAGTGGAAAGATGATGTAATTACTCCCATGTTGACCACTTTGGTGCTGACCAACTCTGGTGGAAATTGGAAAATCAATTACCTGGACCTCTGAAGTCTTTAGGTCCCAAAGTCCCGAAGTAAACAGTGGTCATCCATATCAACCTTGGATTAATTCATAGCCGTTGGATTAAGCAGTAAAATGATAAGTAAGGATTGGATCTAGACTATCGATTTGGTTTCAGTAATCATGCCAACCATCAGATCAACCCTTGTGAGAGGTAACCACTTCGGGAAGTTGAAACTTCAGAAGATTGGATGAGAGAGAAATCACACGAATGTCAAAGTACCAGAGGACTAGGTTCCATCCCTCAATCATGGGTTATGAACACATAAGCCATGAGGTGTTGGGAACATCGCTTGAATTAATAAGTCTATGGTTTTGCGAAGATGGTCACATGTAAATGGTTTGAAGGAAGTGCCTCTACATAATTCGATTTCTGCAGTAGTCACAGAGACAAAGGAAATCGATTCATACATGTGATCGATTTATGAAAAATAGGTCAGATGATTGTTAAAATCGTATGAAGGTTAGAACTCTGCGTTACATTTCAAGTGATAAGCGGTATGCCAGGTTTAAAGTTGAAGACCTGAAATGATGGTCAATGGTGGTCCCCCAAAAGTTGTTGTAAGTGGACAAGTTAGTTGTAACATGTGGCACAAGTCGGCCCTAAAACTAAACTGTAGTTGAGCATGAAAGAGTATAAATACAACAATGCTTGGTTCATTGAGAAGAAGTGTGAGTGGGTAAATAATTGAATCGTCACTTGAGGTTGGTGATTTCTGGTATGGTGTGAATTTCAGAGAGAATATGGAGTGAAGAGGTTGTGAATTTCAAAGAGAGAAGATGAAGTGAAGAAGGGAAAAATTCAAGGGAGGATGAAGTCTAGTGATGAGAATTTATGGTAGACCTCTGATCATGAGCTAGAGTAGATACAATAACTGAATGAATTTTATTTGAGTTGGTTGTACTACTAGATCAATTCTAGTTGGATAGATTGCATTCCATCAGCAAGTTGAGTCTTGCTTGAGAGTTGGTGCTCTCTTGAGAGTTGGTGCCCTCCTTGGAGTTGGTGCTCTTTACTTCAGTTGGTGTTGATAACACCCCCAGTGATTGTAGTCACATATATAAATAATACAAAACATTATACAAACATATAGTGTCTCTTGTGATGTGCTTATGAATTGATTGCTCTTAATCATTGATGGATGTCATTGGTGAATGGCTACATACAATCTTACAATGATGATGTGTAAAATTGTGTTTTGAAATAATTGCTAAGTTGAAGTAAAAAAAAATTTAAAAGTACACACACTAAATCACCCCCCCGCCCCCCCCTCTTAGTGTGGCTGGTGTGTCTAACAAACCATGTTTTTTTGAAAGTGAAAGTCACGCACAATTCCCTGATGTTGGGAAAGTGTTCTAAGATGGCAATGTGTTATTGTGGGCCATTTGAAATCCTATAAAGGATTGGTCATGTCGCATATATTCTTTCATTTCTTGCATCCTTGTGTATTCACAATGTTTTCTATGTGTCATTACTTAAGAAGTACATACCTGATGCTAATCATATTATTGATTGGAATGTGATTTAGGTGGAGCTACAAGGTGATTTTTTAGTGCAATCGATTTTCATATTGAAGCATAAAATCAAGCAGCTCCAGAATCGAGTCATGGAGCTGGTAAAGGTCCAATGGACCTGGTATGGTCCTAAGGATGCAACTAGAGAGCACCAGGATGCTACGTGGGTAGAGTATCCACATCCTTTTGAAACATTTTGAAATTTTTTATTTACATGTGTACATGATGCACTAAGGAAAGTGCATAAATAAAGGGGAGGGGATTGTAATTTCTTTGATTCATACCCTTTGTAATTTGTACATATAGGTTGGTGAGTTGTTGGTACCAGTTGTAAATATAAATGTACATTTAGGCTAGTGAGTCAGTGGCATCAAGTTTTGATGTTGCACGCACCTAAGTAGTGCACAAAAGATTGTTATCAAAGACAGGGTGTGCACATTTCATAGTTTTTGACAATTAAAATCGCAATGAGGAATTTCTCCCACAAAGTATTGCTTAAGCCCTATTATTTAAACTATGCTAATAATATAATACTAGTAGGTGGAACCCCCTTGTAGACTGGAGGCTCAAAGATAGACATATCACACATTTTTTTACTAGTGTTTCAACACTACTTACATAGTCCTATATGGTTGACAATGCAGTCTTGGTTTCTTTTTGACATAGTAACAGGTGGATGATGCGTTTTATGGGATGTTTCTGCAATTCAAAGCATTATTTTTTATGTTATGATGGGCATGTATTTACATTTGCTATGATTTAAACCATGTTACAAATCGTCGTGATCGACTACCTGGACACACATATACAAGAAATGTGTTAGTAATAACATAACCAAAACAAAGAAAGGAAACTCATGAAAAAATCCTAAAAGAAAAGGATCTATGTTTGAGCTATGTTAAGGATTATATGCAAATGGAAAAGTAAAAGATGTTAGTGTTAGTCCTATCTATTATATGGTTGGTTAGTGGCTATGTGATTTTCATTTGATTTATTTTGAGGCACATGTAATATTGCAATACATATGATATGGCATAAAATCTTGGCAAAGGTTGACATGTGATGTTTGGGTGGCACATTGGGAAAGGAATATCATCACATATTTCAATGGTTTGCGGCATTGAATACATGTCTAAATAATATGGTTAATGTTTGGTTGTATTGTACTTCATAATTGAATAGGATGGGAGATGTAAGCAACGTGAAGTAAATGCATGTCACTCCATACTCCTCCCATCGGTCGTCACCCTAGTATTGTTATTTGTTGCATTTCAGTCTGTTGGTGGTTAAGCTATGCATTTCAGTCTTGGGAAGAAAAATGCTCAGACATCTCACCCTTTTAAGATATTTGTTATAGGTATGGTTATTTTTCACTCCATCCATGAATTATCCTCTCTGTATGAACAAACAATGGCTCAGTAATTCTTGGGTTTGTGTGTTCCTAAGAATTTCAACTATGTAAATGTGTGTTATTTCTATCTGAGATGACTGTGTAATTGTTCGAATTGAAAGCAAAAGAATTGGTTTTTTGGTTGAGTTGTACAATCATTGGTTGCTCTATCGGTTAAAATAGTGGTGGGTCTCTATGGATATTAAGTGAATGTGGTATTATCGCTCTGTGTTAAAATGGTGGAGGGTTTCTCTCTATGTATTATTGTCAATTGCTCCCTCATAGTCATGAGTGTAACCCTATCTAGTCTCATTTGGATTACCATTCGATTGTTGTGTATTTTCTTCATACCARAKTCATGGTCGTGGGTTGATGCTCATTGTCTTGGCACCAAAGTATCTCAAGATCTGGTCTTAGGGTGGCCATAATGTTGGTATATACCATATGGTTCTGAGCTGATATAAGTTATGCCCCAGTGTTATGCGTCCTCACTAGTATTGTTGTCAAATGGTTCGACTCTTAAGAAAATAAACAGAGGTTATATCTCTCTGTGTTCTTTTTAACTATCATTGTTTAGTTAACATTCACCTCTCCTCTACAAATGTAAAATTCATTATGTGCACCAATTTGTTCTACCCTACCTGTCATTATCTTCCTCTATGGCTAACTATTGTTCCGTTGCCCAGACTGGGAGTTATAAGGAGACCCTGTGGCTTACTATTGTGCTTGTATCGAAAGGGTTTTTCCTATGGTTGATATGTCCCTGATGACCTCAAGTTATCTATTCTATTGTTAAATGAGAACTCTATTGATTTCCTCCTTGTATTTGTTTTCGACAGAGCCCGATTTTAAATCTCCAACTGTTCTGGTCCCTTCGGGCATCTTCTTGGTTGGAAAAGTATTGGTTTATCTAGTGGAGTGGTTATGGAATTTTTCATTGAGTCCCTATCTCGTATTTCTATGATTAAGTTGTTTTAAGAGTTACAATTGGGAACGAATGATAATATGCAGTTGAGGACTGTCTTATTTTCTCTATGCTTCTACTCACTGTGTTCTTACAGCGTGGTCTTAATTTTAAATTGGAAACACTTGTGTGTTTCGCTAGGCTTGATCAAGGTTATAGCTAATTATGGAAATGGTGATCGTGTGTATTTGGTTATGTTCATTGTGCATATACTATTGAATCATCGTGCATATTGTAAATGGTTACATCAACAACAATGAGGCTTGGGTTGATCCAGGTGGATATCGGTGGCCACCCACCTTTTTCGACTGGCTCAAAATAGTTTTCTGGCAATTTTGGCAATTTACTATTTTTAGCAGGTTTTAACTTTCGGGGCCATTTTGAGGGCCTAAATGAAG
>JASDQU010508213.1:21721-34171 GCA_032191745.1 Picea mariana
CTTGCCTTGGGGGTGGAGCTCGGTCCCAGCTCAGGGGTGACCCACTGTTGAGCTGATGAACAGTGTGGTCTAAGGCTGGGAGGTTCATGGAAGGCCTGCACTTGGTTGGTGATTCTACAACTGTTAACAGATAAGTATTTGAATTATGCCTTAAATCATGTTGTGCACAACTGTGCTGTATATATTATCATGTTTTCCGCTGTGTAAATGAGTTACTGTTGAATGCTATGGCTTGTTTAATTGTAGCAGTAACTTATATATTTTACTCTGAGAATTAAGTGTGTTTAATTGTGTTAAATGCATGTGGTCATAATTCCTGTATGAATTATGTAAACATTCATGTATAGAATGGTAACTAAGAGGTTGAAAATCTCGGTAGTGAAAAGGTACACTACAAATTGGTATCAGAGCGAAGGTTTCAACACTAAGCCTAGATGGTCCAGTGGAGCGGTCTTTGGACTGAGAATGCAAGGGGAAATTGAGTCGGGAGGACCAATTTCAGACCCTGGTTTGCTTCGAAACGTCAAGGAGACACTTGACGAGTTTTTATTAAGAACTCAGGAAGTTTAGCAGTGCAGTGAAACTACAGCCGATGTGGTCTACAGCCATGGGGAGATAGGTCTCTACACCAAAGGTGTTAGAACCGTAGGATCTGTTCAGAAGGGAAGGCGAACCCTTGTAACCGTCAGATATGGAGAATGTGCACAAGGTTTAAATCCTTTGGATATTGCACAGAAGATTGGAAAATTGCAATATGTGAAATCCCGATTTGGTTAGAAAACCATCTAAGCCGTCAGATCTCGGTCGAAAAACCTGACAGCCGTTGGATCTGTCGGGAGATGCCCGAAGGTTAAACTTTAGTATTTAGGGGCGAAAGCTCCGAATTAGCGAGAGAGGTGGGACCCAATGACGTCATTGAAAGTGACGTGGACCCTCATGAACGTACCACCTGCCACGGTGGTGAAGGGCGACAACTGTGCTGTGGGCCCGGAGGATAAAGTAATTCACGATTTCGTGGATTTGCGAGATAAGTGCATGGGAGCTTGACATTGAAACTCACGAAGTCGCGGAGTAGCGATAAGCGAGAAGGAAAATAGTCGTTGGATCCGGATCACGGGAGGACCATTGGATCCGCACGTGGGATCGTGTATCGAAGCCTCGCGAGAAAAGGCTCGAGAATTTGGCCATGGGGGTCGTGAGATTGCGAGAAGCGATACCCTGACAGTTGGAGGACAGTGTGGGCCATAGTGAGGCCGGTGAGTGGAATACAGGTGGCACGAAGCCTCGGGATCTCACCGCGGGAAGTCCCGAAGTATTGGCGTTAGGATTCGTGAGTCGCGAAGTGTCGAGAGACGAGGTTTGTGTGGTCGCGTGGCAGAGCATAAGGTGGGACCCGCGTGGTCGATGGGTGGACATGCGTTGCCTGGAGATAGGAGTCGACATTCCGTTGAATTCTCGCATCTCGGGGGTTCGCGGAATAGGAGGGTGAAAGCTCGACGGTTCAACCGGCGAGGTTGCGAGGTTGCGAGGTTTCGAGTAGCGGAAGTCCGTCGAGGGAGGAGTCAGCTCAGCGTTGACCTATCGCGTCTCGGAAGATCACAACGGGAGGCACAAGAGTTCGAATCACACACTCACGAAGGTGCGAGTTGCGAGAGGCACTGACATTTAAGCCTAGCCTACGGTTACATGTGGAGAGGGCACTAACAAAGAAAAGGGCCATACCCTTGTCGCATCTCGGGTATCGGCATTTAGAGGAATGAGTCAAAGGTTTTTTACTCATGAACTCGCGAGATCGCGAGTTGCGAAAAGGGTGACTTGGATTTCGTATTTTTAACTGTCGAATCTTCGTGGACCGAGATTCCGAAGTTTCGAAGTCCCAGAAATTGCAGAGCCGAGCAGAGCTCAGAAAATTCGTGAAATTGAAAACATTTTCATAAATTGGATTGTTTATGAATGATGAAGAATTGTCAAGAAAACGAAGGCTTGACAAATTCTAGTTGTCTACGCATTATATTGTAGAAGACTGACGAGTGCCATAACTGTTTGGAAATTGCCTCAGATGCAAAGAAATGGGAGAAATACATAATACTTCCAGTTCAAGAAACTTATTTAAAACGAAATGTCTTTTATTTTGTTCGAACTGGCTTGTAAATATTGTAGATTGTTCATGAAGGTTTAATGGCCTAACAAATTTCAAATTTAATTGCACAGAGTGCATGTGCAGAGTTCAACGAAGGCGAGAAACCCAGTTAATCAACGCCGAGTATGGAGTGGGGAAAAGTGCAGTTTACCCCTGAAATAGAAGATGAACAGGAAGGAAAGGATGTTAACCTGGGAGTTGAAGGATCGAACTCTAATGGACATGGAAAAGATATGGATAAGGAAGGACATATGATGAAAATCATTGAAGGGCTACAAAAAGATGCCCAGGCTCGCCTAGCTGATAGCCAAAAGCTCATGAAAATCTGGGATCGGCAAGGTGAATTCAATTTAAAAATGTTGAAGAGCCTGGAAAGAATAGAAAAGAAATTGGAAAAGGGGAGTGACACAAGCAGATCAAGAAGTGTCAAAACCCTTGAGGGGAGAAGGAGATCGAGGAGTGGTAGCCGACATCACAGCCACTCCCAAAAACATTTGGACAGGGAGACACACAGCAGTTCGAGCCCGTCCCCTACCCGAAAACATCGAAAATCTAGAAAAGAGGAATTGAAAGGAGAGATGAATAAAATTAAACCTCCAACATTCGATGGAGAACATAAGAAGGAGGAAGATGCCGAGACATGGTTGCTGGGCATGAAGAAATACTTCCAACTACAGAATTATTCTTCCCATGCAGAAGGAAGAATTGCAATGTACCAACTGAAAGGAAAAGCCTCCATGTGGTGGGATCAGCTTGTGCAAGTGCAGCACATCAGAGAGAAAGAGGTCACTTGGAAGGAATTTAAGAGGTATTTCGAGAAGAAATACCTGACTAAAAGATACTATGACAGAAAGATGAAGGAGTTCTTCAAACTCAAGTTGGGCAATATGACCATTGATGAGTATGAACGAAGTTTTCTGGAACTATTGAAGTATGTTCCATTCATCAAAGACGAGACTGTTAAAATTCAGAGGTATCTAAGTGGACTGCCACCTTCCATTGGTGACAAGATTCAATACGATGATCCTAAAACCATGGAAGAAACCATAAGAAGGGAGAAATACCTATACGAACAACAAAGAGAAAAGCCTACCTTTCGAAAGGCTTGGGATAACCAGAAGAGGTTTAAGAAAGAACAGAGGCAGAAGGGAAGCAAGCCTTCCTTTTTCAGAAACAATCCTTGGGGACAGTCATCTTTTAAAGAGCCCAGGAAAGTTGAAGGGAGTGAACAGATGCCAAGGCCTCCACCCATGGAGTGTTGGGGCTGTAAAGGGAATCATAGGTACAGAGACTGCCCCCACAGAAAAGACAAAGCAAGAACTGTCCATACTGTTCAGCAAGCTGAAACAGTGGAGGATATGGGCAGCAGAATGCCAAGGATCTACGCAGCCCTGGACAATAAGCAAGCGGAATTTCAATCGCACATGATTGAAGTGGAAGGTATGATCAACAACCGACCACTTGTTATTTTGATTGATTCATGGGCTAGTCATAGTTATGTAGATCCTAGAGTGGTAGAAAGTATGCATCTAATGAGAAGCAAACATGAGAAGTCTTGGTTAGTGCAGTTAGCCACAGGGACCAAGAGGAAGGTCACTGAATTGGTTAAGGTCTGTTCAGTGGACATGAAAGGAATGAGTACTAAGGCTGAATTGAACATTCTGCCTTTAGGCTCATATGATTGCTTAATTGGGATGGACTGGTTGGACCAGCACCATGCCCTTCTAGATTGTTGTAACAAGAGATTCACATGTCTGGACGAAGAGGGAAATCAGGTAACAGTTCAAGGAATTCCCAGAGCCGTGGCTATTAGAGAAATCTCAGCCATGCAGCTGAAGAAATGTTACCGGAAAGGCTGTCAATTATTTGCAGCCCGGGTGGAAGAATTATTCCAAAATGTGGTCTCGAATCTGGAAGACCACAGGGTACTCAAAGAGTTTGAGGACGTGTTTCAGGAGGTGCCTGGACTACCTCCGAAGAGGGACATTGACTTTTCTATAAATCTGATGCCTGGAGCAGCTCCAGTTTCGAAAGCTCCTTATAGGATGAGTACGCCAGAGCTGAAAGAGTTGCAATTGCAGCTCAAAGAGCTATTAAAGAAAGGCAACATTTGTCCCAGCGTGTCACCGTGGGGAGCCCCAGTCCTATTTGTGAAGAAGAAAGATGGGACGATGAGGTTGTGCATTGACTTTAGACAGTTGAATAAAGTCACTGTCAAGAACAAATATCCTCTGCCAAGGATTGATGATCTTTTTTATCAGTTAAAGGATGCGAAAGTATTTTCAAAAATAGATCTTCGATCTGGATATCATCAAGTGAGGATAAAAGATGAAGACATCAGCAAGACTGCCTTCAGAACAAGGTACGGTCATTATGAGTTCAATGTGGTGCCGTTTGGACTGTCCAACGCGCCTGTTGTCTTCATGTGCTTAATGAATGGAGTGTTCAGAAATTATCTGGACAAGTTTGTCATAGTCTTCTTGGACGATATCTTGGTGTATTCCAAGACAGAGGAAGAACATGAACAACATTTGAGAATGGTGTTGCAGGTGTTGAGAGAACACCAGCTGTACACAAAACTAAGCAAGTGCTCATTTTATCAAAAGAAGATCCATTACTTGGGACACATTATTTCTGAAGAAGGGATCGCTGTGGATCCTAAGAAGGTACAGGCCATTCAGGAGTGGCTAGCGCCAAGAAATGTGACAGAAGTTAGATCCTTTATGGGTCTAGTAGGTTATTATAGGAGGTTCATAGCCGGATTTTCAAGGATAGCTCATGCTATCACTTCCTTGCAAAGGAAGGAGAAGAAGTTCCAGTGGACTGATGAATGTGAGAGCAGCTTCCAGCAATTGAAGCAGCTGCTCACTAGTGCTCCAATCCTAAAGATTGTTGATCCAGGTAAGGATTACGTAGTGTGCACGGATGTGTGTAAGGAAGGGATGGGAGGAGTTCTCAGCCAAGAGGGATCTGTAATTTGTTATGAATCCCGAAAGCTGAAAGAGCATGAGAAGAATTGCGTCACCCATGATTTGGAGCTGGCAGCAATCGTCCATGCCTTGAGGAAATGGAGACATTACCTCATGGGCAAGAGATTCGAATTAAGAACAGACCACAACGGTCTGAAATATTTATTTGATCAGCCAACCTTAAATGCCAGGAAAATTAGATGGCTAGAATTTCTGTGTGAATATGACTTTGATATCCAACATATCAAAGGGAAATAAAATAAGGTGGCTGATGCACTCAGCAGAAAAGCACACGAATTACATGCTACAGCCATTAGCATGNTTAGATGGCTAGAATTTCTGTGTGAATATGACTTTGATATCCAACATATCAAAGGGAAAGAAAATAAGGTGGCTGATGCACTCAGCAGAAAAGCACACGAATTACATGCTACAGCCATTAGCATGTACAGAACTGAGATTAAAGACATAATTCTTGAAGCTGCAAATGCTGATTTGCAGTACAAAAGACTTGTAGCAAAGCTACAACAGCATGAGAAACCACAAACCAAGGAAAGTTACACCTTGGAAATTGATAGTTTACTTCTGTATAAAAGCAGAGTGTATGTACCCAATGACCAAGAGTTGAAGCTGGCAATTCTAAAGGAAATGCATAATGTGACTTATACTGGTCATCCTGGATATCAAAAGACTGTGGTAGCAGTCAAAAGCCATTATTTTTGGCCAGGTATGAAGAAGGAAATGGATGAATACATCGCCAGATGTATGGAATGCCAGAAGGTCAAGGCTAAGCACAGACACCCAGCAAGGTTGTTGCAGCCTTTACCTATTCCTGAGTGGAAATGGGATGTGGTAACAATGGATTTTATCATAGGATTTCCCAGAACAAGCAAGCAGCATGACTCAATCATGGTGGTGGTGGACAAGCTTACTAAAGCTGCCCATTTTATTCCATTGAAAACCACCCACAGAGCAGTATATGTTGCTGATATCTTTTTAAAAGAAGCTGCACGCTTGCATGGAATTCCTAAGACAATTGTGTCTGATAGAGACCCAAAATTCACTTCGAATTTCTGGAGAGGACTGTTCAAGGGATTCGGAACGAATCTGAACTTTAGTACAGCATATCATCCCGAGTCTGATGGACAGACAGAGAGAGTAAACAGAGTAATCGAAGACATGCTGAGGATGTATGTGATGGATAAACCATCAAGGTGGGAGGACTACCTGCATTTGGTAGAATTCGCTTATAATAATGGGTATCATACATCTCTGAAGATGAGCCCATTCGAAGCGCTTTATGGAAGAAAGTGCAACACTCCAGTGAGCTGGGATAATCCAGCTGACAGAACAGTAGTTGGACCTGAACTACTCAAAGAGATGGAAGATCAAATGATAAAAATCAAACAGAATCTGAAAGCTGCCCGGGTAGGCAGAAAAGTTACGCTGATAGTAACAGAACCCATAGAGAATTCAAAGTGGGTGACCATGTTTTCCTGAAAGTGAAAACTAACAGGAGTTCCCTGAAATTGGGAAGTTGCGCCAAGTTGGCAGCAAGATTTTGTGGGCCATTTGAGATCATGGAAAGGATTGGGCCAGTTGCATACATGCTTGCATTACCTGCATCTATGACTGTACATAATGTGTTTCATGTTTCACTGCTTAAGAAATGTGTACCTGATACTAATCATGTTATCGATTGGACTGTGATCCAGGTGGAGCCAGAAGGTGTCTTGCAAGTGCATCATGTATGCATATTGGACAGGAAAAGAAAACAGCTCCGGAATCGAGCTATAGAACTTGTAAAGGTCCAGTGGACCTGGTACGGTCCTGAGGACACGACATGGGAGCATGAAGAAGTAATGCGGGCAGAGTACCCGCATCTTTTTGAAATTTTTGAAGGACACACAGAGGCGGTGTAAGTTGCACTAAGGACAGTGCAAAAATAAGGGGAGGGGGATTGTAGTGTCCCCAAGGCCGAGCCCTTTTACAGATCATGATATATGCAATGAATTGTAAATGTGTTCTATAGGCTGGTGAGCCAAGTTTTGTATAAGTTGGAAGGCTTATGTGGTTGTTAGGCCAGGAAGCCTAAGTGTTTGAAGGCCAGGAGCCTATTGTTGTACTTGTATGTATGCAGAATATTTAATAAAATATAAACACCGCCAAGTGCAGACCGACCACGATGAATGAGTGAAGGGGGACTGAGCATCCATAGAGTGGGCAAGGAACTAGGGGCTGGAAGGTGGGAAAGGGGCTAAGTGTTGAGCCTAGGGGGCTTAACCCTGGGAAATAATATTTTAATATTATTTCAAAAAGAGACATGTGCATTTCTGTTTATCCTAATTTTTGGAAAGGGAAAGTGTGCAAAAGGGATGCAGGCTAATGGAACGCATGCAGTTCCAAGGGTGACAAGTGTCAGCCCTGGTGCATGCAGATAAAACGGCCAAGATGAGCCATGAAGAGGATCCTTCTCCATTCCACCCGACTGCCTGAGCATGTACAGGCTCTGAGCAGTACGATTAACTCGACTTCTGCAAAGAACACCTCGTGTTTCCCTGAGAGCTGGAAAGCCTGTGATTGTTCTGAATAATCCGTACCTCTCTGTCCCGAAGCCAATACCATGAGACCCATTTTCCATCGCCGAACCAGTTCGAGGAAGCTTGTATCTGGCTCTGAGGAAACTGGTGTATTCCTCTGTTCTGGAACGGGAAATTAAATAGTCTATGTTGATTTCGGGAATAGCTTGTGTGTGTGTTGAATTCTGAAAGGCCGAAAACATCCTCTGTCTGAGCGCCAAGCCTATGGGTGGAGCCAATCCGTGAGACCATCCGCCATTGTTAAACCTGCTAGATAGCTCGTGTCTATTTTCCCGGTGGGTTGTTGTGACCACGTAGTACTGGACTGCGTGAGGCTTGTTGGCCTGTGAGCGACTCCTCCAAGTGAGAGAGTGCGCAGAGGGAGAAGAGAACTCCAGGAAGGAACCTTGTAGCTACCATAGAGCCCGGAGACTTCCGGTCCGATCTGTTTCTGTAACCCAAGGTAAGGGAGACTGGCAGCCGAAGGACTGTCTAGGTGACAGAGAAGGTGCACTCTCCTGGGGTGGAACAGGCATGTGGGGAATGAGGATCTGTGGGCAGTGAGCGTGGGAGATTTCTGGGAGAGCTTTCTTCCTGGTGGTTGTGTATGTGCTATCTTCCCTGTAACCTCAGCCTAGCCTAGGATTCCTTGCCTTGGGGGTGGAGCTCGGTCCCAGCTCAGGGGTGACCCACTGTTGAGCTGATGAACAGTGTGGTCTAAGGCTGGGAGGTTCATGGAATGCCTGCACTTGGTTGGTGATTCTACAACTGTTAACAGATAAGTATTTGAATTATGCCTTAAATCATGTTGTGCACAACTGTGTTGTATATATTATCATGTTTTCCGTTGTGTAAATGAGTTACTGTTGAATGCTATGGCTTGTTTAATTGTAGCAGTAACTTATATATTTTACTCTGAGAATTAAGTGTGTTTAATTGTGTTAAATGCATGTGGTCATAATTCCTGTACGAATTATGTAAACATTCATGTATAGAATGGTAACTGAGAGGTTGAAAACATTGGTAGTGAAAAGGTACACTACAGGATGGGACCTTGCAACATCAAGGCATGGATTGTATTCTCCACTTTCATTCAATATAATGCAGTAATACATTTCTTCCCCATAAAGGTGTCTCTATTTTTATTGTATAACTCCTTGATCATATACATAGACTTCATTGGAATATATATATCATTTTTATCTCTATTTGTTGGTTTGTGCTTCTTAACAGGTTCAACATACCACAAATCCAAAGATGGATCAAGGATGACACTAGCGAGGATCAAACGACGTTTAAATGGTATGTCATTTGTCCCTCTTTGAACTAGTTTACATTACTATGAAATCTAAGGAGAAGCTTGTATTCTGCTATGTTTTGTTCTAGCTTCTTGTTGAAGTTAGGGAGATTAGTTTGTGTCCGCACTTACCGATTCTTCCGATAAAAAAATTGGCGACCATACTAGGGAATGTCTTATTTTGGTCTTTGTTTCATTTTTTATTTTAGCTTGCCTGCTTTTTGTCAATTTCATTCTCTGAGTCTTTGGGTGATCCATATTGACTCCCTAGTCCTAAAAGTTCATTAAGAAACTCTTTCCTCTTTTCAATTTTTCCTTATTTTCAGTCATCGTTGCACCCTGCTTGTGAAAACCAGAGCGAAGATGTCGTACTGTGTTTTGCCTATTGCCTGAGATGATCCTTGATCGTCGCACTGTGCTCTTCTGTAAACTGCGACGATTCATGTAGAAATTTTTTGGAGAGACAGTCAAATTTTTCTCCTTGCCCAGACTTGTCATTTGTTTCTTGGGGTGAATTTTTAGTCTTGGGGAATGATTATTTGCAACTTGGTTTGCATATTTTAGCATGAATTTGATTATTTCTCAAGCGATTGAGAGTCTTTTTCATAAGCTTCATATTTTTATATTTCACTTCTTATTGCAAGGGTATAATCTCAAGGCTTCGTCCCTGAGTGCTTTCTAGATAAGTTGTTATTGATCTTTTGTGAGTTTTGGATTGTTTTTTATTAGAAAACGATTTTTTATTACATTAGACAAATAAGTTTTTCTTACTTTTCATTTTTGGTTGCATTATGAGTTTAGTTTGCAAATAGTGTTGTGAGTGCATTCATCTTCTTGGACAACTCTTTCTTTTTGAATTAGATCTATGTTTTTATTTGAAAAGAAAAGGATTGAAGTTTGTTCTTCTATTAGTAGTCTTTACAAGAATTTTTCGCATTCAAATATTTGGAAAAGAGAAAATTGGAAAATTTAGTAGTTTTGATTGTTTGGCATCAATATCATTCAAAGATTGAAGAAATTGTGTTTTGTAACTTGTTGTATTCTAGAAAAATAAACCTTCTCCCTTATGTAATTAGAGTTCATTGAATGAAAAGATTGCATATCATCTCTCTTTGCATTTTGATGGGTCAAGGTCAAATACTTCATCAATTTCATCTCTGCTTCCTTTTTGAGTAAGCAACAACCATTAAAATTCAGCGTAATTTTAAAATCAATCTAGCAACTTTTATTTTCTAGAACTTTTATACACCAACATTAGCTAAGGATAGCGCTTTGGAATAGGTTGTGAGGCACACTCTCCAAAGCATCAAAACACACAATAGTATCTTGTGACAGGGAGAGTTAAATCCACTTGCTACATTTTGTCCTGGGAAGCCCTTCTAACACAAGGGTCAATCATGAGGTCTCATTAGGGTCGACAGAGTTACTCACCCTACTTTGTTGGTCTTAGTGTAGAGATTGCGCGTATTATTGGGGGTCACTTGAGATGAAAATCCTATGTGGACCTTCTCAAGGTGATTTCGGGCTTAGATACCCTACCCTTGATCATGGATCAGACTGTCGACTGCTTCCCCAGGCATCATTGTCGTAATTGGTAACCTTAGTAGCCTATCTCCTTAGAGTATTTACACGAGGTGATTATGTAGGGGAGAGTCTTCATGGTACCCGGAATCGACGTTGGCCAAACTCACTCGAGCTCCTTAGAGGGTATACCCATAATTATGTGTGGGAGTTAGCACTAAGGTGTAAGTACATTAAGCAGGTGGTCAACGTAACTTTTCCACCCACTTTATCCTAGCCCCTTCTTGTCTTGATCTTGCGACGTTGGATTTCATCACTAACTAGTGATTTAGAAATAAGAAGATTTGTTTGCGTGCTTGATATCTTTATTTTAATAGTGGAGTGTTTTTTGTTTCTCTAGTTGGCCATAGATTTCTTTCATTCTTTATTCGGTGCATCCAACATCGGCCCTCGTTGTTCATGTAGGATGCAAGGGTTACCTCCAGAAGAGCCAGAAGAATATGCTCCTTTTCTTCGTAATTCACCAGAGGTTCCTTCTCCTGAAGGAGCAATCAATAATGACGCATCCTCTGAGATCGGAATTTCTACACCATTGGTAGAACCAACACTTGTTGTTAATCTGTTATTGAGTGTTATACAAGATCCAATTTTTCTCTGAATAAACTCTTCGGGAGAGATGGAAGTCACAGAGGTAACATCAAAACCAATTTCGAGCCTTGGATCTAGCCCTCCAAGACTCAGAGAGGGATCTCTCTATGTGATATAGATTTGTTTGAATATATATCAGGCTAGTTAATGGGTTCAGATTTTGGATTTTTTAATTGGTAAGAGTAGAGAAAAAGGAACCATGGGCTATGGAGTCACTGAAACGAACAATCAAAAATCCATGTCAACAGGCTAATATTTGCAGGGCAAGGTAGAAAATTCATTGGATCTTTCAATTTAAATGAAATGGGTGAGATGAAAACAAATCAAGAAATCCAATTAAACACAGAGCAACTAAGAATTCTGAGTTTAATTTTCAGTGGAAAACACAAAAAACTATACCAAGCCAGACACATAGGGTGCATTAAAACCAATTATGTTCTTAATCTTCTTGGAATAATTCAGAGGAAGACATTAATTATGATAATAGAGAAACAAATTAACACAGAGGGATGCACATCACCAGTTGGAATAGTCACAAGAATCCTGCATCGTTGCACTGTCTCATTGAATTGATGAAAAAAAACACTGAAGCTCAGCCAACTGTTTTACAGAATTTTTAATCCCTGGTCCTCGAATGATCCAACCTTTACATTAAAAATAATCTCTGAATAAATAGGATAGACCTCCCCATTAATTTCGAGAGTCGGTTATAACCGCCTCGGCCAAAAATAGCCACCAATCCCACAAAATTTGGAACTGTCTGCCATGAAAGACGAATCGGTTTTCTGCGAAAAAGGGGTCCGAACAGACGTGTGTTTCTCTTCAACGATGACCCCTGGGAAAAAACTGAAGGAGGTTATTGGAGATGGGCATGTGCTGGACAAAAATCTCCTTCGGTTTCGCCAAATTCGTCCCCAGCTGGCCGTTATAGCTCTCGCAAAATAAGGACTGTAATGGAAAAGTGAAAATCTAGAAAAAAAAGGGCCTCGAAGATGGCTTTGATTCTCCCTGCTCGTGGCACTTGTGAAAAAACTGAGAGAGGTTTTGTTCTTCAGCCCGTTCTAAGCAAAAACCTCTCTCGGATTTTTAAAATGCGTCTTCATTTTCCCAGAATCCGTTTTGAAAGAAGACGTAGTGAAATAGGCAAAAATGGCAAAAGGGAAAAGCGGTTTTATTTTCGGGAAGGCGGTATTCCGGACCCCCCCAGATGTGGTAAGCGGTTTTAGGGGGGGTCCACTGGAATGGGAAGGCGACACCTGTTAGTGGGGTGGTATTGGAAAACAACTATTCCAGACC